>JAZDXF010000143.1:0-2500 GCA_038380155.1 Pseudococcus jackbeardsleyi
TTATCAACGGCAGATCAGCGATCCTGGTCAAAAACGGCATAAAATACAACGAAGTTCAAACCGGATACAACAACGTGACAGCGATCAAGACCAACGGAGTCCTCCTCGTGAACGCCTACAGCCCACCTGCAGGCAACCTTGAGGAATGTTTGGATGCGTGCGCGGTGGCGATTGCCGCCAGCAATCTCCCATCTGTAGTCGCCGGTGATCTCAACGCCACGACATCGCTAATACCCGGACAGGAAACCAACACCAGAGGCGAAGCGTTGGAACAGTTTATTTCAGACTGCCACCTGCTGCTGCAGAACTCCCCAACACCAACAAGAGTCGTCACCAACCGCCTCACAGGAACTCACTACTCTCTCCTGGATTACACTCTCTGCACAGAAGACATCATCGATGACTGGACTGTCCACCTGCGAGATATTTTCTCAGACCACCGTCTGATTACGTTCAGGATCAACTTAAAGGAACCGGTTGTGCAACCTCGACCAAGCTTCAAGATTGACCATGCCGCTCTGCTCGACGCTCTCCGGAATAACGACCCTCCAGCCCTGGCGGAGGACCCAACTCCTGAAGATATTGACGCTCACTGCCAGGAGCTGGCGAGATATCTGTATGACTGCACCATTAACGCGTCAACAGTCGTTGACAGAAAATCTCCGATCATAAGATGGTGGACTCCCGAGTTGGAGCGGCTGCAAAAAGCGCACAACCGAGCCACCAACCTAGCCAGGCGGAAAAATCAGACCCCTCTGGAAGCCATCGTCACCAACGAACTTCGACTCGCTATCAGGAAGTTTTACAGGCTCGCCATTGTCCAGGAGAAAGAGAGAGCCTGGAGGTTCTTCTGCTCCAACGAGAAGTTGTGGGGCAAAACCTACAACCTGCTGGTCAAGAACAAGAAGCGTCAACACGACATGCCGGAGACGATTTACGAACGTCGACAGGAACTGCTGGACGCTAAATTCCCAGACGACCCTCTCCCCGATCCGCTGTCGGAATCGTTTGACATCGGCGCAGAGGGTCCCATCCCTGTTATCTCATCGGAATTTGTTGCGGACACCCTCCGGTCCATGTCGAACAAAAGCGCTCCAGGCCCGGATGGAGTGGGATACAAAACCCTTAAAGCTTTCAATCGAGTTTACCCAGACTGGATGGCGGGCCTGTTTAACTCCTGTCTCCAGGTTGGACATTTCCCAAAGTGCTGGAAAACAGGCAGGGTTACATTTATTCCAAAGCCGGGTAAGGACCCCGAGACCTTTGACGCATATCGTCCGCTCACACTGCTCCCGACTGCTGGTAAAGTATTCGAACGCTGCATCAAACGGCAACTGGAACAACACATCGACTCTTACGACCCGCTTAATAAGGACCAATACGGATTTCGAAAAGGGAAGAGCGCCGAAGAGGCTGTCCACATGCTCCTGCAGCTGATTAAGGATCCCCGCCCAATGGCCGGAAGCTGATTGCGATTTTGTCATTCGACATCAAAGGCGCCTTCGATCATGCCAGATGGAAGAAGATATTGGCCTCGCTAGCACGTCGCAAGGTTCCGTGGTATCTGCTGCGCATTGTCAGGTCGTACTGTTCAGCCAGGTGGGTGGAGTATGAACGTATCAGAAAACGAATTACCCGGGGATGCCCTCAAGGATCCGTCCTTGGGCCAGACTTTTGGGACTATTTGTACGATGATGTGTTCATGCTGCACCTGCTCGGTGACTGGATACGTGCGATTTGTTTTGCCGACGATACCCTGACGGTCATCTACGCCAACTCATTGGAGCAACTGCTGCAACGGATCGAGCAGGCTACACGGACACTACAAGAATTCCTGGATTCCATCGGACTGCAGCTCAGCGTCGGGAAGACCCAGTGCATGTTGAAGGACAACAGATCCGACAGACAGGAAATGAGGGAAGGTACACCCACCCATTTCACCATCATCGGTCAGCAGGTGCCGCTCCAGCACTCAATTACGTACCTCGGAGTTGTCGTCGATGTCTGGATGTCATTCGAAGATCACGTGGACTACATCATCGGAAAGTCTCAACGGTACCTTCCCCTCATGGCTACTGTCTGCCGGAATACGTATGGATACTCGTCGTGGGCGCGACGAATCATGTACTACTGTACAGTGGTGGCGACCATAATGTACTGTTCCAGCGTCTTCTACCACGTGCTGGCAACACAGGACAACCGCGCCAAGCTGCAGCGCTTACGGCGGACGATTGCGGTCAACATCGGTCGGCTCTACAGGTCATCGGCGGGCGAGGCGGCCGGGGTTATAGCGGGTTTTCCTCCCATCGAGCACCTCGTCTTCGAACGTAGCATCGCCTGGCTTCTGAAGCACAAACGTCCTGTCCGTCATTGGCTTGGCTACCCGGACACCCTCCGCTGGAGTGGGAAAGGAAATAAACTCCGAAAGAGTCTGCGCGAAGTAACCCTCAACGCCTGGCAATCTAGATGGGATGCCGCCCAATACGGAGAAGTCACCAAA
>JAZDXF010000143.1:7500-16393 GCA_038380155.1 Pseudococcus jackbeardsleyi
GTGCTGTGCTGTGCTGTGCTGTGCTGTGCTGTGCTGTGCTGTGCTGTGCTGTGCTGTGCTGTGCTGTGCTGTGCTGTGCTGTGCTGTGCTGTGCTGTGCTGTGCTGTGCTGTGCTGTGCTGTGCTGTGCTGTGCTGTGCTGTGCTGTGCTGTGCTGTGCTGTGCCAGCTGTGCTGTGCTGTGCTGTGCTGTGCTGTGCTGTGCTGTGCTGTGCTGTGCTGTGCTGTGCTGTGCTGTGCTGTGCTGTGCTGTGCTGTGCTGTGCTGTGCTGTGCTGTGCTGTGCTGTGCTGTGCTGTGCTGTGCTGTGCTGTGCTGTGCTGTGTGCTGTGCTGTGCTGTGCTGTGCTGTGCTGTGCTGTGCTGTGCTGTGCTGTGCTGTGCTGTGCTGTGCTGTGCTGTGCTGTGCTGTGCTGTGCTGTGCTGTGCTGTGCTGTGCTGTGCTGTGCTGTGCTGTGCTGTGCTGTGCTGTGCTGTGCTGTGCTGTGCTGTGCTGTGCTGTGCTGTGCTGTGCTGTGTGCCAGCTGTGCCAGGCTGTGCTGTGCTGTGCTGTGCTGTGCTGTGCTGTGCTGTGCTGTGCTGTGCTGTGCTGTGCTGTGCTGTGCTGTGCTGTGCTGTGCTGTGCTGTGCTGTGCTGTGCTGTGCTGTGCTGTGCTGTGCTGTGCTGTGCTGTGCTGTGCTGTGCTGTGCTGTGCTGTGCTGTGCTGTGCTGTGCTGTGCTGTGCTGTGCTGTGCTGTGCTGTGCTGTGCTGTGCTGTGCTGTGCTGTGCTGTGCTGTGCTGTGCTGTGCTGTGCTGTGCTGTGCTGTGCTGTGCTGTGCTGTGCTGTGCTGTGCTGTGCTGTGCTGTGCTGTGCTGTGCTGTGCTGTGCTGTGCTGTGCTGTGCTGTGCTGTGCTGTGCTGTGCTGTGCTGTGCGTTGTGCTGTGCTGTGCCAGTTGTGTTGTGCTGTGTTGTGCTGTGCTGTGCTGTGCTGTGCTGTGCTGTGCTGTGCTGTGTTGTGCTGTGCTGTGCTGTGCTGTGCTGTGCTGTGCTGTGCTGTGTTGTGCTGTGCTGTGCTGTGTTGTGCTGTGCTGTGCTGTGTTGTGCTGTGCTGTGTTGTGCTGTGCTGTGTTGTGTTGTGTTGTGCTGTGCTGTGCTGTGTTGTGCTGTGCTGTGTTGTGCTGTGCTGTGCTGTGCTGTGCTGTGTTGTGCTGTGTTGTGCTGTTGTGTGCTGTGTTGTGTTGTGCTAAAGGTGTTGTGTTGTGTTGTGTTGTGTTGTGGTTGTGTTATGTTAGAAGTTGTGTTGTGTTAGGTTGTGTTAAAGTTGTTAAAGAAGCAGTTGTGTTGTGTTAGCAGTTGTGTTGTAAGAAGAAGAAGTTGTAAATTGTGTTAAAGAAGAAAGTTGTGTTGTGTTGTGTTAGGTTAGGTTAGGTTAGGTTAGTGTTGTGTTAGGTTAGGTTAGGTTAGGTTGTGTTGTGTTGTGTTGTGGGTTAGGTTAGATTCGTTAGGTTAGATTTAGAGTTAGGTTAGGTTAGGTTAGGTTAGGTTAGGTTAGGTTAGGTTAGGTTAGGTTAGGTTAGGTTAGGTTAGGTTAGGTTAGGTTAGGTTAGGTTAGGTTAGGTTGGGTTAGGTTAGGTTGAGTTAGGTTAGGTTAGGTTAGGTTAGAGTTGGGATTAGGTTAGGTTAGGTTAGGTTAGGTTGGATTAGGTTGAAGTTAGGATTTAGGTTAGGTTAGGTTAGGTTAGGTTAGGTTAGGTTAGGTTAGGTTAGGTTAGGTTAGGTTAGGTTAGGTTAGGTTAGGTTAGGTTACCAAGTTAGGTTAGAGTTAGGTTAGGTTAGGTTAAGTTAGAAGTTAAGTTAGATTAGGTTAGGTTAGGTTAAATTCAAGTTAGAGATTAAATTAGAATTAGAGATTAAATTAGGTAAGTTAAATTCAAATTAAGTTAAATTAAATTAAGTTAAGTTAAATTAAATTAAGTTAAGTTAAAGTTAGAATTAGAATTAGAATTAAATTAAATTAGGGTCAAGTTAAATTGTGGAATTAGAAAATTAAGTTAAATTAAATTAAATTAAATTCAAGTTAAATTAGAGAATTAAGTTAGGTTAAATTAAATTAGAATTAAATTAAGTTAGAATTAAGTTAGAATTAAGTGCAAGTTAGAATTAAATTAAATTGGAATTACGTTAAATTAGGTTAAGATAAATTCAAGTTAAGTTAGGGTAGGTTAGGTTAGGTTGAGTTAGGTTAGGTTAGGTTGGGATTGGGTTAGATTGGGTTGAGTTAGGTTAGGTTGGGTTAGGTTAGGTTAGGATTAGGTTAGGTTAGGTTAGGTTGGGATTGCATAGGTTAGGTTAGGTTAGGTTAGGTTGAGTTGATTGGAAGTTGGGGTTGAGTTAGGTTAAGTTAGATTGGGTTAGGTTAGGGTTAGGTTGGGATTAGGTCAATTCGTTGGATTGGAACCAGGTTAAGGATTCTTAGGTTAAGTTAAGTTAGGTTAAGTTAAATTGAAGTTAGAATTAGGATGCGATTAAGTTAGAATTAAATTGAGTTAAATTAAATTTAATTAAATTGAGTTAAATTAGAATGAAGTTAAGGATTAAGTTAGGAATTAGGAATTAAGTTAAGTTAGGTTAGGTCAAGTTAGGTTAGAATTAGGTTAAGTTAGGTTAAGTTAAATTAAGTTAGGTTAAGTTAGGTCAAGTTAAATTGAATTAGGTGCAAATTGAATTACGGTAAATTAGGTTAGAATTAAGTTAGGGTCAATTAAATTAAATTACGTTAAATTAAGTTAAATTGGAATTGATTAGAATTAAGTTAAATTAGAATTAGGGTAGGTCAAATTGGGGTAGGAATTAGAATTAGGTTAAGTTAGGTTCCGTTAGGGTAGGTCAAGTTGGAGTTGTTAGGTTAGGTTAGGTTAGGTTAGGTTAGGATTAGGATAGATTAGATTAGATTTGAGTTAAGTTAATTGAGTTAGGTGGAAGTTAGGATTAGGATTGATTAAGTTGATTAGATTAGGTCAATTGAATTAGGTCCGATTGAAGTTAGGTTAGGTTAGGTTAGATTAGGTTAGGTTAGGTTAGATTAGATTGGATTAGATTAGGTGGGTTAGCGTTAGAATTAGGTCGTTAGATTGGAATTAGGTTAGAGATTAGGTCAAGTTAGGTTAGGTCTGATTAGGAATTAGATGGAATTGGACGATTAGAGTTAAATTGAGGTCAAATTAGGCGATTAAATTAAATTAGGTTAAATTAAATTAGATTAAATTAGAAGTTAAATTGAAATTAAATTAAATTAAATTAGAATTAGGATCAGGTTCAAATTAGAATTACAGTTAGATGGAAATTAGATGGGGTCTTCAAATTAGAATTGAAATTAAATTAGGTGAGTGCGATTGAAATTAAATTAAAGGTTAAATTAGAATTGGGGTATTAGAATTAGAATTAAATTGAAATTAAATTAGAAGTTAGAATTAGAGATTAAATTAGAATTAAATTAGGTGCAGTCACGATAGGTTAGAATTGGGGTAAATTAAGTTAAGTTAGAATTAGGTTCGATTAAGTTAGGGTTAGGTTAGGTCAAGTTAGAAATTAGAGATTAGGTTAGGTTAGATTAAGTTAGGTTAGGTTAGGTTAGGTTAGGTTAGGTTGGAGTTAGGTTAGGTTGAGTTAGGTTAGGTGGAGGTTAGGTTAGGTTAGGATTGGGTTAGGTTAGGTTAGGTTAGGTTAGGTTGAGTTGAGTTGAGATTAGTTGAATTGAGTTAGGTTAGGTGGAGATTGGGTGCGATTGGGTTAGGTTAGAGTTAGAGTTAGGATTAAGTTAGGTTGGAAGTTGAAGTTAGGTTAGATTACAGAGTTAGGTTAGAGTTAGGTTAGGTTAGGATAGGATTGGAAGGTTGGAGTTAGGTTAGGTTAAGTTAGGTTAGGTTAGGTTAGGTTAGGTTAAGTTAGGTTAGGTTAGATTGGAATTGGGTTAGATTGGGTTAAATTAGGTGGAAGTTAGAAGTTAGGTTAGGTTAGGTTAGGTTAAGTTAGGAATTAGGTTAGATTAAGTTAAATTAGGAATTAGGGTCAATTAGGTTAAGTTAGATTAGGATGCGATTAAATTAAGTTAGGTCAAATTAGATTAAATTAAATTAGGTTAGAATTAGGATTAGGATTAAATTAAATTAAGAATTACATTAAATTAAATTAAATTAAATTAGAATTAGAATTAAATTAAATTAGAATTAAATTGAAATTAAAATTAGGTCGTTAGGTGAATTAGGGTAAATTAAATTAGGGTAAATTTAGGTTAGGTTAGGGTTAGGTTAGGTTAGGTTAGGTTAGGTTGGATTAGGTTAGGTTAGGTTAGGTTAGGTTAGGTTAGGTTAGGTTAGGTTAGGTTAGGTTAGGTTAGGTTGGGTTAGGTTAGGAATTAGGTTAGGTTAGATTGGGTTAGGTTAGGTTAGGTTAGGTTAGGTTAGGTTAGGTTAGGTTAGGATTAGGTTGAGTTGGAGTTGGATTAGGGTTGGGTTAGGTTGGAGGTTGAGTTGAGTTGAGTTAGGTTGAGGTTAGGTTAGGTTGGGTTAGGTTGAGTTGAGTTGAGTTAGGTTAGGTTGGGTTAGGTTAGGTTAGGTTAGGTTGATTGGATTGGGTTAGGTTAGTTAGGTTAGGTTAAGTTAGGTTGGAGTTGGGATTAGGTTAAAGTTAGAAGTTAGGTTGAGTTGAGTTGGAGTTAGGTTGGAGATTGAGTTGGAGTTAGGTTGAGTTGGGAATTAGGATTGGTTAAATTCAAGTTAGGTTGAGTTAGGTTAGGATTGATTAAGTTAGGTTAGATTAGGTTGGAATTGGATTAAATTAAGTTAGGTTAAATTGGGAGATTGAGTTAGGTTAGGGTGGGTTAGAGTTAGGTTGGAATTGTTGAAGTTAAGTTGGAATTGCGATTAGAATTAGGCGTTAAGTTGGAATTAGATTAGGTTAGAATTGGAATTAGGTTAGGATTAAAATTAAATTAAGTTAATTAAATTAAATTAGGTCAATTAAATTAGAATTAAATTAAATTAGAATTAAATTAGAATTAAATTAAGTTAAATTAAATTAAATTAAATTAAATTAGAATTAAATTAAATTAAATTAGAAATAGGGTAAATTCTGGAATTAAATTAGGTAAATTAAATTAGGTTAGCGTTAAATTAAATTAGGTTAAATTAAATTAGAATTGGGGTAGGTTGGATTAGGTCAGTTGGGTTAGAGTTGGGTTAGGTTAGGTTAGGTTAGGTTAAGGTTAGGTTAGGTTAGGTTAGGTTGGAGGTTAGGTTAGAGTTGGAGTTGGGTTAGGTTAGGTTAGGTTAGGTTGGGTTGGAGTTGGGTTAGGTTAGGTTGAGTTAGGTTCAGGTTAGGTTAAGGTTGGAGGTTAGGTTGAGTTGGAGTTGGGTTAGGTTGAGGTTAGGTTAGGATGGGTTAGGTTAGGTTAGGTTGGGTTGGGTTAGGTTGAGTTGGGTTAGGTTGAGATTGAGATTGGGTTAGGATTAGATTGGGTTAGGTTAGGTTAGGTTAGGTTAGGTTGAGTTCCAGGTTAGGTTGGGTTGAGATTAGGTTAGGTTAGGTTAGGTTAAATTGGGTTAGGTTAGGGTTAGAATTAGGTTAGGTTAGGTTAGATTGAGTTGGGTTAGGTTAGGAGTTAGGTTAGGTTAGGTTGAGGTTAGGGTTAGGTTAGATTGGGTTGAGTTGGGTTAGGTTAGATTGGGGTTAGGTTAGGTTAGGTTGGGTTAGGTTGGAGATTAGGTTAATTGGGATTAGGTGGAGTTAGATTGAGTTAGGTTAGGAATTGAGTTAGGTTGGGTTAGGTTAGGTTAGGTTAGGTTAGGTTAGATTGGAGTTAGGTTGAGTTAAGTTAGAGTTAGGTTAGGTTAGGAATTAGATTAGGTTAGGAATTAGATTAGGTTAGGTCAAATTAGGTCGTTAGGTTAAATTAGATTAAATTAAGTTAAGTTAAGTAGGTTAAGTTAGATTAGATTGGAATTGGAATTAAATTAAGTCCGATTAGAATTAGGTTAAATTAGAGATTAAGTTAGATTAGAATTAGAATTAGGATTAGAATTAGAATTAGAATTAGAATTAGAATTAGGTTAGAATTAAATTAAATTAAATTAGAATTAAATTAAATTAGAATTAAATTAAGTTAGAATTAGAATTAGGTTAGGAATTAAATTAGGAATTAAATTGAATTAAGTTAGGGTAAATTAAATGTTAGGTTAGGTTAGGTTAGGTTAGATTCAGTTTAGATTAGGTTGGATTGAGTTAGGTTAGGTTAAGTTAGGTTGAATTGAGTTGGGTTAGGTTAGGTTAGGTTAGGTTAGGTTAGGTTAGTTGAGTTAAGTTGATTAGGTTAGGTTAGGTTAGGTGGGATTGAGTTGGAGTTAGGTTAGGTTAGGTTAGGAGTTGGGTTAGGAAATTGGGTTAGGTTAAGGTTAGATTAGAGTTAGGATCAGGTTGATTGGAATTGAGATTGGGATTAGGTTAGGTTAGAAGTTAGGTTAGGTTAGGTTGGGTTAGGTTAGGAATTAGGATTGAGTTGGGTTAGGTTAGATTGAGTTAGATTGGAATGGAGTTAGATTGGAGTTAGAGTTAGGTTAGGTTAGGATTAGGTTAGGTTAGGTTAGGTTAGGTTGGAGGTTAGGTTAGATTGGAATTAGGTTCAGGTTAGGGTTAGGTTAGGTTGGGATTGGAGATTGAAGTTAGGTTAGGTTAGGTTGAGTTAGGTTAGGTTAGGTTAGGTTGAGATTAGGTTGGGTTAGGTTAGGTCTAGGTTGGGTTAGGTTGGAAGTTGAGGTTGGGTTGAGTTAGGTTAGGTTGGAGTTGGGTTAGGATTAGGTTCAAGTTAGGTTAGGTTAGGTTACAAATTCGGTTAGGTTAAGTTGGAAGTTAGGTTAGGTTAGGTTAGGTTAGGATTAGGTTAGAGTTAGGATTAGGTTGGAAATTGGTTAGGTTAGGTTGAAGTTAGGTTAAATTAGGATTAGGTTAGGTTAGGAATTGGGATTAAATTAGGTTACGATTGAGTTAGGTTAGTTAAATTAAATTAAGTTAAGTTAGAATTAGAATTAAATTAAATTAGGTGCAATTAGGTTAGAATTAAATTAAATTAAATTAAATTAAATTAGAATTAGGTCAAATTAAGTTAGAATTAGAATTAAGTTAAATTAAATTAAATTAGGTCGTTAAATTAGAATTAAATTAGAATTAGAATTAAATTAGAATTAGAATTAGAATTAGAATTAGAATTACATTAAATTAGAGTTAGAATTAAGTGCAAGTTACAAATTAGGTTAGGTTAGGTTAGGTTAGAATTAGGATTAGAATTAGGTTAAAGTTAGGTTAAGTTAGGATTAGGTTAAGTTAGGTTAGGTTAGGTTAGGTTAGAGTTAGGATTAGGTTAGGTTAGGTTAGGTTAGGTTAGGTTGGGTTAAGTTAAGTTGAAGTTAGGTTAGGATTAGGTTAAGGTTAGGTTAGGTTAGGTTAGGTTAGGTTAGGTTAGGTTAGGTTAGGTTAGGTTCGGTTAGGTTGAGGTTAGGTTAGGTTAGGTTAGATTAGGTTAGGTTGAGTTAGGTTAGGTTAGGTTAGGTTAGGTTAGGTTAGGTTAGGTTAGGTTAGGTTAGAAGTTAGGTTAGGTTGGAGATGTTAGGTTAGGATTAGGTTAGGTTAGGTTGATTGGAAGTTAGATTAGATTAGGTTAGATTAGGATTAAATTAAGTTAGAGATTCAAGTTAGAATTAGAGATTAGAATTAGATTAAATTAGGTTAGGTTAAATTGGAATTAGATTAGGTTAGGATTAGGATTAAGTTAGGTTAAGTTAGGTTAGAAGTTAAGTTAGAGATTAGGTTAGTTAAGTTAGAAGTTAGGTTAAATTAGGTGCAAATTAGGTTAAATTAGGTCAAATTAGATTCGATTAGATTGGAAGTTAAATTAGGATGATTAGAATTGAAGTTAAGTTAGGGTAGATTAAATTCAAATTAGAATTAGATTAAGTTAGGTGGGATTAAATTAGAATTAGAATTAGGTAAATTAGAGGTAAGGATTAAAGTTAAATTAGAAGTTAGGATTAAATTAGAATTAAATTGGGTCAAATTGAAATTAGAATTAGAATTAGAATTCGTTAGAATTAGGAATTAGGGTCGGTCGGATTCGGTTCGAGTCCAGTCCGGTCGGTCGGTCGGTCGGTCGGTCGGTCGGTCGGTCGGTCGGTTCGGTTCGGTTCGGTTCGGTTCGTTTCGGTTCGGGTCGGTTCGGTGCGGTTCGGTTCGGTTCGGTTCGGTTCGGTTCGGTTCGAAGTTCGGTTCGGTCAAATCGGAAATTCGGTTCGGGTAATTCGGTTCGGTTCGGTTCGGTTCGGTTCGGTTCGGTTCGGTTCGGTTCGAGATTCGGATTCGTTAAGTCCGGTTCGATTAAATTAAATTAAATTAAATTAATTAAGTTAAATTAGAATTAAATTAAATTAGAGATTAAATTAGAATTACGATTAAATTAAGTTAAATTAAATTAAGTTAAATTAAGTTAAATTAAGTTAAGTTAAGTTAAGTTAGAATTAGGTTAAGTTAAGTTAAATTGGGAATTAAGTTAAGTTAAGTTAGGTCAGGTTCGATTAAGTTAAGTTAAATTAAATTAGAATTAGGTAAATTAGAGTTAAATTAAATTAAGTTAAATTAAATTAAATTAAATTAAATTAAATTAAATTAAATTAGGATGAATTAAATTAGAAGTTAGATTAAGTTGATTAAATTAAATTAAGTTAAATTAGAATTAGAATTAAATTAAATTAGGTTAGATTAAATTAGAATTAAAGGATTAGGGGTAAATTAAATTAGAATTAGAATTAGAAGTTAAATTAGGATTAGAATTAAGTTAAATTAGGTTAGAATTAAATTAAATTAAGTTAGGT
>JAZDXF010000144.1:0-47000 GCA_038380155.1 Pseudococcus jackbeardsleyi
CTACCTTCGCGTTAAATAGGTGTATTTTCCCCCTTTCTGTTTTAAATTACTTTGAAAGTATCTTAATCCGCCCTCGAAAACAACGTAATCGAATTTTAATGTGATTTTTTTGTATTCCATTTTTTAACATTTATTTTAAACAGCCGATAAAATTTTCCAATTGTGCTGTATTATTATAAAGTTTTTTTTAAATATTATTTTTTGTTTAAAAAATAATACCTGCCTTTCAAGATATTAATCGAGTCTACTTGTGTAGCAATTTTAAACCTATATGAAAATTTTCCTGGCGAACATGTTACGTATTTATTATTTTATACGGTTCTGTGATGGTAAGAATTTGTATTATTTGTTTTAAAAAAACTATTCGCAAATCAGTTCCTTATTTTTTTGAACGTTTGAATTTTCAAACGCGACATTTTTCGAATGTGTTCTGTATTTATTTGGTGGTGAGAGTGTAAATGAACAGTGCAGCGTTTAAGACTGAATTTTTACACTTTGTAATTCCAAACGCGCGCATTTATGTTGTAAAAATATGCAGGTAAATTGTCAATTACGACGAAATTTTTTACGAGTGATTTCTATTATATTGAAAAATTTACCTTTGTAATTTATACATGTGTGTAGATGAAATATATTAATACGTGCTTAATTTTGTTTCTTTATTGATGTGTTTTGCTCCTTTTTTACTCTAATTACTTATTAGAAAAATTGATGTACATATTTGGCGAAGAAAATTTTGTTGAGCAAATTTTTTTTAAGAACTGAAAAGAATTTTTCCCACAGTCACGTGGTAACGTTTGATGATTTTCGGGTAAAAATTTCAAATATTTGCCTTTGAAAAATGTTATTGCTATCAGCCATTTTTTTCAAGGTTTTTTCGAAAGAGCCTTAAATCAAAAAAGCAGATATTATCCACTATTCAAAAATTGAAAGAGTTGTCATTGAAAAGAAGCGACCTACAAAATTGATTTTTGAATATTTCCCCTTGAATTTGCGGTTATGCAACTCATTTATCAAGGATTTAGAAAAAATACCGAGAATCTCCATGATAAGTACCTGATTAACAAACATCTTTTCACTCATAGTCATTACCGATATTTCACTCTCTTCCTACACGGTTTGAACAGTTAGATTCGTTTTTCTACCTCCAGATAAAACTCAAACATCGAAAATTAAATAATTGAATATTAATATTTGAAAATTAAATAATTAAATATTAATATTTGAAAATTAAATATTAAATATTAAAATTTGAAAATTAAATAATTAAATATTAATTTACAAAATTAAATATTTAAATATTAATATTTGAATATTAAAAATTAAATATTAAAATTTGAAAATTAAATAATTAAATATTAATATTTGAAAATTAAAAATTAAATATTAATATTTGAAAATTAAATAATTAAATATTAATATTTGAATATTAAAAATTAAATATTAATATTTGAAAATTAAATAATTAAATATTAATATTTGAAAATTAAATAATTAAATATTAATTTACAAAATTAAATATTTAAATATTAATATTTGAATATTAAAGATTAAATATTAAAATTTGAAAATTAAATAATTAAATATTAATATTTGAAAATTATATATTAAATATTGAAATTTGAAAATTAAATAATGAAATAT
This sequence comes from Pseudococcus jackbeardsleyi, assembly GCA_038380155.1. NCBI lineage: Eukaryota > Metazoa > Arthropoda > Insecta > Hemiptera > Pseudococcidae > Pseudococcus > Pseudococcus jackbeardsleyi. The sequence continues at coordinate 1,645 of JAZDXF010000144.1, forward strand.
TCATTTGCAAAATTAAATATTTAAATATTAATATTTGAATAAGTATTGAAAATTAAATATTAAAATTTGAAAATTAAGTAATTAAATATTAATATTTGAAAATTAAATAATTAAATATTAATATTTGAATACTAAAAATTGAATATTAATATTTGAAAATTAAATAATTAAATATTAATATTTGAAAATTAAATAATTAAATATTAATTTAATAAAATTAAAAATTTAAAGATTAATATTTGAATATTAAAAATTAAATATTGAAATTTGAAAATTAAATAATTAAATATTAATATTTGAAAAATAAAAAATAAATATTAAAATTTTAAAATTAAATAATTAAATATTAATATTTGAAAATTAAAAATTAAAAAAAAATAATTGAAAATTAAGTAATTAAATATTAATATTTGAATATTAAAAATTAAATATTAATATTTGAATATTAAAAATTAAATAGTAATATTTGAAAATTAACTATTAAATATTAAAATTTGAAAATTAAATAATTTAATATTCATTTACAAAATTAAATATTTAAATATTAATATTTGAATATTAAAAATTAAATATTAAAATTTCAAAATTAAATAATTAAATATTAATATTTCAAAATTAACAATTAAATATGAATATTTGAAAATTAAATAATTAAATATTAATATTTGAATATTAAAAATTAAATATTAAAATTTCAAAATTAAATAATTAAATATTAATATTTCAAGATTAACAATTAAATATGAATATTTGAAAATTAAATAATTAAATATTAATATTTGAATATTAAAAATTGATTATCAATATTTGAAAATTAATTAATTAAATATTAATTTACAAAATTAAATATTTCAATATTAATATTTGAAAATTAAATAATTAAATATTAATTTACAAAATTAAATATTTAAATATTAATATTTGTTAAGAAATGCGAATTTTGGATTTTAAAAATAGCCAAAAATCAACTTTTTTAAAGAAAAATAACGACTCATCACTTCTTCGTTTAAATACGTAATTTTATTCGTCAATAAAATTACAAGTTTGTTTTGGTCAAAAGACCAGAAAATATGAAAAAGAAAACGCGTTAATCGTTCGACGTATATCGAGAGAATGAACTCACGAGAGTTCAACGTACGAAAAAAAGAAAACTTAAGGAATAGTTTTTCTGGACGCAGCCAGCAATTAGCAAAAAGAACGTGATCGAACGCGAAAGAACAATTCGAACTTAAAAATAGAATAAAAAAAAGAAAATTTCTACACTGCCCCTCGGACAGAAAAACGATGAATAAGAGAAAGTTAAGTCGAGATTCACATTTTAGCTCAACACAAAATAAAAATTAAGCTAGAACGGGAATCAAGTAACTTGAAACAAACAGGATCGTACGTAAAATAAGGAAAAACAAATATCGATGAACTGAAAATTATTGGGTCGAGATTCACATTTCAATTCAGCAATATAAAAAAGCTAAACTGAAATGAGAACCCGGCTCAATTAAAAGTCAAAAATCCGTTCCGCCAAACGGTTAAAAATGATCCTGTTGGTACTCTTGGTTAGTACATCGGCGAGGTTATCCACGGTGGATACCTTTTGGATACAGATAGTCCCGTTATCAACTAGATCGCGTACATGGTGATAAGACACGTCAATGTGTCTCGTCCTCTTAGATTCGCGAGTATTTGCGATAGCTATGGCCGCGGATGAATCGCAATAAATAGGTACCGTTTCGATTTCGAGAGTTAACGTTTTTAGAAAAGACATCCACGAACATGCGGTCTTACCGGCGATAGATAACGCGACGTACTCAGCCTCCGCAGACGAGGTGGAGACGCAGTTTTGCTTTTTACGTACCAGTCGATAATGTTTCCAAACTGAGTTACGATTAGACCGGTAGTAGACTTTCGATCGGCGATATCACCAGCAAAGTCAGAGTCACAATAAATTCGAACTGGGTGAGCATTTTCACGATTATTACGACGGTACGTTAGTTTACGATTGAGCGAAGAGTTCAAATAACGAAGTATTCTTAAAGCGTATTTATAAATTTCAGAATTTGCTTGGTGTTGATAGCGGCTAAGATAATTTACGGCGAAATTTACGTCCGGTCGAGTACCACGAGCAATGTAAGAAAGAGAACCAAGCAGACCACGTACCTTTGACTCGTATTTCTTATCAAGAACCGGATTTTCGATACGAAGACTAGTTTCCATCGGCGTTGAGATCGAGTAAGTATTATCTAGTTCGTATTCCTTAGCTAATTGTTTGATATACGTATTTTGATGCATGTACGTTATACCGTTATCTCGTTCTATTTCTATTCCGATAAATTTTTCGCTTTGTTGAAGGTCACGGATACCAAATTCGATGTTCAGCTGTTCGACGAGCCAGTCAATCAAAGCATTGTCATAGCCGGTGATAAGGAAGTCATCTACGAATACGACGAAGATGCAACGGAGAACATCGCCTTCTTTATTCACGTAGACGCACGGATCTGCAGCCGAAGGAACGAAACCGAGTTTAGATAAGTACTCTTTTAATCGTTTATTCCATCTATTTGGAGATGTTTTAAGCCCGTACAGCGATTTCTTTAGAATAAAAATTACGTTTCTATTTGCAGATATACCGGGTGGAGGTTTGAAAGCGATTTTACGAGACGCGTCGCCGTTTAGAAAAGCTGTGGTGACGTCGACCTGTCTTAGCTGCCAATTATTCAACGTAGCGAGATTTACGATGGAACGGACGATTGAAGTTTCGACAGTTGGCGAATAGATTTCGTTTAGCTCGTAAGTATTGGTATCCTTGTACCCGCGAAGAACTAGACGGGCTTTGAATTTCACAGTATGTTGAACCGTGATCTTTTTGCGAAGTACCCATTTCGTATCGACGTATACGACATCAGAACTGTCCAGATCATCGGTAGTCGCCTCATACCAGGTTTCTTTGAAGATAAGAGAACGTAGCTCTTCATTGATCGCTGCCCGCCAGTGTTCGCCTTCGGGGCCGTTGACCGCCTCGTCGTAGGTCAACTCGTGATCGTTTTCGGCGGATACGAACGCCGTGTAGTTGATGAAGTCGTCATCTTCTTCGATATTTAGTTTATTCGCGAGTTTAGATCGATTTCGTGTGTCGTATGCATTTAATGGATCATCTATATTTAGTTCGTCGTGCTCAGTTTGATCGTTTTCGTTATTTATCGCGACATTAGCGTTATCATTCAAGAAGTCGGTATAAAGGCGATTTTCATCGAAAATTACGTTTGATGATACATGTAATTTATCGTTAGGTACGTCGAGTAACGCATAACCGGAGTCTGTATATCCAACGAGCATTAATTCGCGAGATTTTGGTTCGAATTTTCCGCGTTTATTTTTCGGTATAAAAATCTTGGCGGCGCAACCAAAGATTTTCATATAATTATAATTCGGTTCGCGATTATGCCAACGTTTATATGGCGATTCGTTGTTGTTGGACGAATGTGGGAGTCGATTATAGATGAACGTCGCCGTGTAGATCGCGTACGGCCAGTATTTGATATCTAGCTTCGCGTCGAATAGAAGTGCTCGAGCTTTTTCGCAGACAGATCTGATAAAACGTTCCGCGGTGCCGTTGTGTTCTGGCTCAAAAGGTTCAGCAGGTACGAGTCTCATACCGATTTGCTCAACTATTTCCACGAAAATGACCGCCTAAAAATTCTGCTGCGTTATCACATCGTACAGATTTGATATTCCTGTTCCAAAAATTTGAGACTAATTTTTGATAGCTATCGAAAAAGTAACCGACCTCGGATTTTTCAGTCATAGCATACGTTGCCCTTGAAAGCTTGAGTGTAATCGTCGGCGAAGACAGCAATAAAACGTTCATCGTGATAAGATTTTGAGACCGGACCGATGATATCAACGTGTACGATGTCGAGAGGGTTTTCAGCGCGATGTCTCGTTTCGGAGTAGCTACCACGAGTTTGTTTAGCTCGAGAACAAATGTCGCACTCGCTAATAGTCGGACAGTCGTGTTCGCGAATCGAAGGAATTTTATACATGACTGATTTGCTCGCGTGAGCAAGTCGACGGTGCATCAGAGCACTTAACGCAAAGCTGTTATTCTCGTCATCGTTCGGATTTAGCAAAAATTTAACAGTGTACAAGCCGTTTGGTTGTATCGTAACGTTAGCGAGTTTTTCACGAGTGTCGCGGTGTACAATTTCTACAGTATCACTAATTATAATATCGTAACCTAGAAGACGAATTTGATTGGCCGATAGCAGATTATTACTAAGTTCTGGTACATAACTTACGTTTTGCATTATGTAATTGACATGTTCGAAATTTTTATTTTCAGGTTACCAGATTTGACCCGTTTAATCGCGGTCTCACGCTTTGCTACAAAGATTTCGGCGTGATCGAGTACTGGTTGTTCATCGACGAGGATACCATCAGTATTAACCATGTGACACGACGCTCCAGTATCGACTACGAAGGTAATTTCCCGGTGTTCAGTTGAGAGGGCTACGTTGGCGCTGTCGTTGAATTTTCGTTTGTTATGTTTGCTGCCGGAAGATCGTTGTTCGTATTTTCGACAGACGTGGGCGTCGCCGAAGCTTGGCTACTCGGAACCAGATCATTGTCGTCGAAGGCGTTAAACGCAGCCAGTAATACTCTCGGACGAGTATTATCGTTCGAAGGTTGCGGTCTCGTAGATGATGGCGTGCCTTGCGATTTTGAAGTGCTTGCGCTGGTTCCGGTATCGTTGTTTCGATCGCTATTCCGGTCGTTATTCACCTTGTCGCCGTATCGTGGACAGAATTTACCAATGTGGCCGAATCCGTTGCATCGATAGCACTTTACGTCGTTGCGCGGAGAAGTATTTTGTCGAAAATTACTAGAATTTCGACAACTTTTGCCGTGATGGCCAAAACGTTTACATTTGTAGCATTTTACCTTTGATTTATCGTAGTTTTTACGTTCGTTGCTCGTAGAGGCGGCTAACGCTGTATTGCGATTCGAATTTGTTGAAGTAGAAGCCTCGTCGTCGTCTCCAATGAGAAGATCACGTAGAATTTTCGGGTCAGCCGGAACAGCGTTTAAAATGACTTGAGCCGCACTTTTGATCGTTTCCCATTTGTTTTTACGTAAACCGTTTTTGAGGAAGGAGAATTCCTCCGACTTGCTTACCGGAAAACCCGCGTTGACGATATCGTTCGTTAGTTTATGGACTTCGTTACAATACTCCGTCGTTGATTTAAAATTGTCCACGTCGATTCTTGCTAATTTGGCGCGAGCAGCAATGGCAATGGCTTCGTTTGGCTTCTCGTATTTTTGATCCAACTCTGCCATAAGTAGGCGAGGGTCTTTTTCTTCTCTTATTATACGTAAAACAGAGTCGTTTAAATGATTGATGATCTCGTTATAGGCACGATATTTTTCTTTTTCAGATGCCGTGTTGCCGTCGTCCAAAGTTTTGCCGAGATCTTTGGAATTCAAGAGAGCTTTGATGCGTTTTCTCCAAATCACGTAGTTGGAACCGGTAAAAATGAGATGCGACGGAATTCCAAAGGAGGAGGAAGAGTCGCCGGATGCCATATCGTCGTTTCGCTTGGATCGTCGCTGGTTTCGTCTACGTCGTCGTTTTGGGCACCTGTACCGGATATATCGTCGTTAGCGTCGTCGTCGTTACTTTTAGCGTCGGAAAATTCGTCGTTAGCCGTAGACGTTGAAGGAGTATCGTTTTTCTTTTAGGGCGGCCTCGTTTCCTTCTCTTTAATTTTGGCTTTTTCTTTTTTTCAGATTCTGGCGGAGCAGGAAAGCCACGAAAGTCTTCACTGTCGCTATCGTCGTTACGTTCGTTATTATCGCCGCGATCGCGTCTAATTACGTTCGAAAAGCCGCGAAGTAGCATTAGCTACGTAGAATCGCGATTCGGCAAACCACGGTCTCGGCTACCATGTTAAGAAATGCGAATTTTGGATTTTAAAAATAGCCAAAAATCAACTTTTTTAAAGAAAAATAACGACTCATCACTTCTTCGTTTAAATACGTAATTTTATTCGTCAATAAAATTACAAGTTTGTTTTGGTCAAAAGACCAGAAAATATGAAAAAGAAAACGCGTTAATCGTTCGACGTATATCGAGAGAATGAACTCACGAGAGTTCAACGTACGAAAAAAAGAAAACTTAAGGAATAGTTTTTCTGGACGCAGCCAGCAATTAGCAAAAAGAACGTGATCGAACGCGAAAGAACAATTCGAACTTAAAAATAGAAAAAAAAAAGAAAATTTCTACATATTTGAAAATTAAATAATTAAATATTAATATTTGAAAATTAAATAATTAAATATTAATATTTGAAAATTAAATATTTAAAGATTAATATTTGAATATTAAAAATTAAATATTAAAATTTGAAAATTATATAATTAAAAATTAATATTTGAAAAATAAAAATTAAATATTAAAATTTGAAAATTAAATAATTAAATATTAATATTTGAAAATTAAATAATTAAATATTAATTTACAAAATTAAATATTTAAATATTAATTTACAAAATTAGATATTTAAATATTAATATTTGAAAATTAGAAATTAAATATTAATATTTGAAAATTAAATAATTAAATATTAATTTTTGAAAATTAAATAATTAAATATTAATATTTAAAAATAAATAATTAAATATTAATTTACAAAATTAAATATTTAAATATCAATATTTGAAAATTAGAAATAAAATATTAATATTTGAAAATTAAATAATAATTTTTGAAAATTAAATAATTAAATAGTAATATTTGAAAATTAAATAATTAAATATTAATCTACAAAATTAAATATTTAAATATTAATATTTGAAAATTAGAAATTGAATATTCATATTTAAAAATTAAATAGTTAAATATTAATTTTTGAAAATTAAATAATTAAATATTAATTTACAAAATTAAATATTTAAATATTAATATTTAAAAATTAGAAATTAAATAATTAAATATTAATTTTTGAAAATTAAATAATTAAATATTAATATTTGAAAATAAATAATTAAATATTAATTTACAAAATTGAATATTTAAATATTAATATTTGAAAAGTAAATAATTAAATATTCATTTACAAAATTAAATATTGAAATATTAATATTTGAATATTGAAAATTAAATATTAAAATTTGAAAATTAAGTAATTAAATATTAATATTTGAAAATTAAATAATTAAATATTAATATTTGAATACTAAAAATTGAATATTAATATTTGAAAATTAAATAATTAAAAATTAATATTTGAAAATTAAATAATTAAATATTAATTTACAAAAATTAAATATTTAAAGATTAATATTTGAATATTAAAAATTAAATATTAAAATTTGAAAATTAAATAATTAAATATTAATATTTGAAAAATAAAAATTAAATATTAAAATTTGAAAATTAAATAATTAAATATCAATATTTGAAAATTAAAAATTAAAAAAATATATTTGAAAATTAAATAATTAAATATTAATATTTGAATATTAAAAATTAAATATTAATATTTGAATATTAAAAATTAAATATTAATATTTGAAAATTAAATATTAAATATGAAAATTTGAAAATTAAATAATTTAATATTCATTTACAAAATTAAATATTTAAATATTAATATTTGAATATTAAAAATTAAATATTAAAATTTCAAAATTAAATAATTAAATATTAATATTTCAAAATTAACAATTAAATATGAATATTTGAAAATTAAATAGTTAAATATTAATATTTGAATATTAAAAATTGATTATCAATATTTGAAAATTAATTAATTAAATATTAATTTACAAAATTAAATATTTCAATATTAATATTTGAAAATTGAATATTTAAATATAAATTTACAAAATTAAATATTTAAATATTAATATTTGAAAATTAAATAATTAAATATTAATATTTGAAAATTAAATAATTAAATAATAATATTTGAAAATTAAATATTTAAAGATTAATATTTGAATATTGAAAATTAAATATTAAAATTTGAAAATTAAATAATTAAAAATTAATATTTGAAAAATAAAAATTAAATATTAAAATTTGAAAATTAAATAATTAAATATTAATATTTGAAAATTAAATAATTAAATATTAATTTACAAAATTAAATATTTAAATATTAATTTACAAAATTAGATATTTAAATATTAATATTTGAAAATTAGAAATTAAATAATAATATTTGAAAATTAATATTTGAAAATTAGAAATGATCTATTAATATTTGAAAATTAAATAATTAAATATTAATTTTTGAAAATTAAATAATTAAATCTTAATTCACAAAATTAAATATTTAAATATTAATATTTGAAAATTAGAAATTAAATATCAATATTTGAAAATTAAATAATTAAATATTAATTTTTGAAAATTAAATAATTAAATATTAATATTTGATAATAAATAATTAAATATTAATTTACAAAATTGAATATTTAAATATTAATATTTGAAAATTAGATATTAAATATTAATATTTGAAAATTAGAAATTAAATATTAATATTTGAAAATTAAAAAATAATGAAATATTAATTTACAAAATGAAATATTTAAATATTAATATTTGAAAATTAAATAATGAAATATTAATTTACAAAATTATATATTTAAATATTAATATTTGAAAATTAAATAATTAAATATTAATTTTTGAAAATTAAATAAATAAATATTAATATTTGAAAATTAGAAATTAAATATTAATTTTTGAAAATTAAATAATTAAATCTTAATTCACAAAATTAAATATTTAAATATTAATATTTGAAAATTAGAAATTAAATATTAATATTTGAAAATTAAATAATTAAATATTAATTTACAAAATTAAATATTTAAATATTAATATTTGAAAATTCGAAATTAAATATTAATATTTAAAAATTAAATAATTAAATATTAATTTACAAAATTGAATATTTAAATATTAATATTTGAAAATTAGAAATGAAATATTAATATTTGAAAATTAAATAATTAAATATTAATTTTTGAAAATTAAATAATTAAATATTAATTTACAAAATTAAATATTTAAATATTAATATTTGAAAATTAGAAATTAAATATTAATATTTGAAAATTAAATAATTAAATATTAATTTTTGAAAATTAGATAATTAAATATTAATATTTGATAATAAATAATTAAATATTAATTTACAAAATTGAATATTTAAATATTAATATTTGAAAATTAGAAATTAAATATTAATATTTGAAAATTAAAAAATAATGAAATATTAATTTACAAAATGAAATATTTAAATATTAATATTTGAAAATTAAATAATGAAATATTAATTTACAAAATTATATATTTAAATATTAATATTTGAAAATTAAATAATTAAATATTAATTTTTGAAAATTAAATAAATAAATATTAATATTTGAAAATTAGAAATTAAATATTAATTTTTGAAAATTAAATAATTAAATCTTAATTCACAAAATTAAATATTTAAATATTAATATTTGAAAATTAGAAATTAAATATTAATATTTGAAAATTAAATAATTAAATATTAATTTACAAAATTAAATATTTAAATATTAATATTTGAAAATTCGAAATTAAATATTAATATTTAAAAATTAAATAATTAAATATTAATTTACAAAATTGAATATTTAAATATTAATATTTGAAAATTAGAAATGAAATATTAATATTTGAAAATTAAATAATTAAATATTAATTTTTGAAAATTAAATAATTAAATATTGATTTACAAAATTAAATATTTAAATATTAATATTTGAAAATTAGAAATTAAATATTAATATTTGAAAATTAAATAATTAAATATTAATTTTTGAAAATTAAATAATTAAATATTAATATTTGATAATAAATAAGGTGCAGTGGGGTAATTGCAAAACTGGGGTAGTTGCAAAATCAGCTGCTGGAGGCCAAGAAAAATAATATTTGACCACAAGGTCTTTTTGTACATCAAGGTACCTCTATTACTTATATTTTCACCCAGCAGGAACAAAATTGGTAAGCGCATGTGTTCTCTGGAAGTGGTTTTATCAAAAAGTGTCAAAATAGCTCCAAAGTAAAATTGTAGGCATTTTTTTCAATGTGGTCCAAAACAAATTAAAAAATAGTTTTCCGAATCGATTTCTGCGTGTTAATTATTAGAAGGCATGTAAGTTTAAGGTAGGACCATTGATTTTTTTAAAATTTTATCTCGTAAGCCTTAAATATGCGATTTCGCAATTGCCCCAAAAAACATGTAGTCGGGGCAATTGCAAATTCGAATTTTTTTTATGATTTTGCATTTACCCCAATTTTTTTTTCAATTTTTAAAAATAAAATATGGTCCGAAATTACAAAAAAAAAATATATTGGGCCACCGAAGAACATTTATTATGGGCATTAAAGACGTTAAGAGATTTGTATTAGAATTCTACAACTCGGACAAAACTTGATCAAAAAACGGATATGAACATGTAAACAGATAGTAAATTTTATGTAGATTTCGATTTCTCAATCAGAATTGAAAAAAATGAACTCCCTCCGAAGATAATGTACGACTTTGCATTTACCCCAGGCGGGGTAAACTCAAAACTTGAAATTACAAAATTTTAAAATTTCATTATCTCACAAAGGTGTGAATGAAACAATACAAAATTTTTTCCACCAACAGAGAACCCCTTGAAGTTCATGTGACAGAAATTTGGAATTGTTTGGTGCCATGGGGTCGCCACAGTGAACTGGCAAAGTGGCACTAATCAAAAAGTGGTTTGCAATTACCACACTGCACCTTAATTAAATATTAATTTACAAAATTGAATATTTAAATATTAATATTTGAAAATTAGAAATTAAATATTAATATTTGAAAATTAAAAAATAATGAAATATTAATTTACAAAATGAAATATTTAAATATTAATATTTGAAAATTAAATAATGAAATATTAATTTACAGAATTATATATTTAAATATTAATATTTGAAAATTAAATAATTAAATATTAATTTACAAAATTAAATATTTAAATATTAATATTTGAAAATTAGAAATTAAATATTAATATTTGAAAATTAAATAATTAAATATTAATTTACAAAATTAAATATTTAAATATTAATATTTGAAAATTCGAAATTAAATATTAATATTTAAAAATTAAATAATTAAATATTAATTTACAAAATTGAATATTTAAATATTAATTTACAAAATTGAATATTTAAATATTAATATTTGAAAATTAGAAATGAAATATTAATATTTGAAAATTAAATAATTAAATATTAATTTACAAAATTAAATATTTAAATATTAATATTTGAAAATTCGAAATTAAATATTAATATTTAAAAATTAAATAAATAAATATTAATTTACAAAATTGAATATTTAAATATTAATATTTGAAAATTAGAAATGAAATATTAATATTTGAAAATTAAATAATTAAATATTAATTTTTGAAAATTAAATAATTAAATATTAATTTACAAAATTGAATGTTTAAATATTAATTTACAAAATTGAATATTTAAATAATAATATTTGAAAATTCGAAATTAAATAATAATATTTGAAAATTAATATTTGAAAATTAGAAATGAAATATTAATATTTGAAAATTAAATAATTAAATATTAATTTTTTAAAATTAAATAATTAAATATTAATTTACAAAATTAAATATTTAAATATTAATATTTGAAAATTAGAAATTAAATATTAATATTTGAAAATTAAATAATTAAATATTAATTTTTGAAAATTAAATAATTAAATATTAATATTTGATAATAAATAATTAAATATTAATTTACAAAATTGAATATTTAAATATTAATATTGGAAAATTAGATATTAAATATTAATATTTGAAAATTAGAAATTAAATATTAATATTTGAAAATTAAAAAATAATGAAATATTAATTTACAAAATGAAATATTTAAATATTAATATTTGAAAATTAAATAATGAAATATTAATTTACAAAATTATATATTTAAATATTAATATTTGAAAATTAAATAATTAAATATTAATTTTTGAAAATTAAATAAATAAATATTAATATTTGAAAATTAGAAATTAAATATTAATTTTTGAAAATTAAATAATTAAATCTTAATTCACAAAATTAAATATTTAAATATTAATATTTGAAAATTAGAAATTAAATATCAATATTTGAAAATTAAATAATTAAATATTAATTTTTGAAAATTAAATAATTAAATATTAATATTTGAAAATTAAAAATTAAAAAAATAATTGAAAATTAAATAATTAAATATTAATATTTGAATATTAAATAATTAAATATTAATATTTGAAAATTAAAAATTAAATATTAATATTTGAAAATTAAATATTAAATATTAAAATTTGAAAATTAAATAATTTAATATTAATTTACAAAATTAAATATTTATATATTAATATTTGAAAATTAAATAATTAAATATTAATATTTGAAAATTAAAAATAAAATATTAAAAATTGAAAATTAGAAATTAAATATTAATATTTGAAAATTAAAGAATTAAATATTAATTTTTGAAAATTAAATAATTAAATATTAAAATTTCAAAATTAAATAATTAAATATTAATATTTCAAGATTAAATAATTAAATATTAATATTTGAAAATTAAATAATTAAGTATTAATATTTGAATATTAAATAATTAAATATTAATATTTGAAAATTAATTAATTAAATATTAATTTACAAAATTAAATAATTAAATATTAAAATTTGAAAATTAAATAATTAAATATTAATTTACAAAATTAAATATTTAAATATTAATATTTGAAAATTAAATAATTAAATATTAATATTTGAAAATTAAATATTTAAATATTAATATTTGAAAATTAAAAATTAAATATTAAAATTTGAAAATTAAATAATTAAATATTAATATTTGAAAATTAAATAATTAAATATTAATATTTGAAAATTAAATAATTAAATATTAATATTTGAAAATTAAATAATTAAATATTAATTTACAAAATTAAATATTTAAATATTAATTTACAAAATTAGATATTTAAATATTAATATTTGAAAATTAGATAATTAAATATTAATATTTGAAAATTAAATAATTAAATATTAATTTTTGAAAATTAAATATTTAAATATTATTATTTGAAAATTAAATAATTAAATATTAATTTACAAAATTGAATATTTAAATATTAATATTTGAAAATTAGAAATTGAATATTAATATTTGGAAATTGAATAATTAAATATTAATTTTTGAAAATTAAATAATTAAATATTGATTTTTGAAAATTAAATAATTAAATATTAATTTACAAAATTAAATATTTAAATATTAATATTTGAAAATTAGAAATTGAATATTAATATTTGAAAATTAAATAATTAAATATTAATTTTTGAAAATTAAAAAATTAAATATTAATTTACAAAATTAAATATTTAAATATTAATATTTGAAAATTAGAAATTAAATAATTAAATATTAATTTTTGAAAATTAAATAATTAAATATTAATTTTTGAAAATTAAATAATGAAATATTAATTTACAAAATTATATATTTAAATATTAATATTTGAAAATTAAATAATTAAATATTAATTTACAAAATTAAATATTTAAATATTAATATTTGAAAATTAAAAATTAAATATTAATTTTGAAAATTAAATAATTAAATATTAATATTTGAAAATTAAATAATTAAATATTAATTTTTGAAAATTAAATAATTAAATATTAATTTTTGAAAATTAAATAATTAAATATTAATATTTGATAATAAATAATTAAATATTAATTTACAAAAATTAAATATTTAAATATTAATATTTGAAAATTAAATAATTAAATATTAATATTTGAAAATTAAATAATTAAATATTAATATTTGAAAATTAAATATTTAAATATTAATATTTGAAAATTAAATAATTAAATATTAATATTTGAAAATTAAATAATTAAATATTAATATTTGAATATTAAATAATTAAATATTAATATTTGAAAATTATATAATTAAATATTATTATTTGAAAATTAATAAATAAAATATTAATATTTGTAAATTATATAATTAAATATTAATATTTGAAAATTAAATAATTAAATATTAATTTACAAAATTAAATATTTAAATATTAATATTTGAAAATTAAATAATTAAATATTAATATTTGAAAATTAAATAATTAAATATTAATATTTGAAAATTAAATAATTAAATATTAATATTTGAAAATTAAATAGTTAAATATTAATATTTGAAAATTAAATAATTAAATATTAATATTTGAAAATTAAATAATTAAATATTAATTTACAAAATTAAATATTTAAATATTAATATTTGAAAATTAAAAAATTAAATATTAATTTACAAAATTAAATATTTAAATATTAATATTTGAAAATTAAATAATTAAATATTAATATTCGACAATTAGAAATTAAATATTAATATTTGAAAATTAAATATTTAAATATTAATATTTAAAAATTAAATAATTAAATATTAATATTTGAAAATTAGATAATTAAATATTAATATTTGTAAATTAAATATTATTATTTGAAAATTAAATAATTAAATATTAATATTTGAAAATTAAATAATTAAATATTAATTTACAAAATTAAATAATTAAATATTAATTTACAAAATTAGATATTTAAATATTAATATTTGAAAATTAGAAAATAAATATTAAAAATTGAAAATTAATATTTGAAAATTAGAAATTAAATATTAATTTTTGAAAATTAAATAATTAAATATTAATTTTTGAAAATTAAATAATTAAATATTAATTTACAAAATTAAATATTTAAATATTAATATTTGAAAATTAGAAATTAAATATTATTATTTGAAAATTCAATAATTAAATATTAATTTTTGAAAATTAAATAATTAAATATTAATATTTGATAATTAAATAATTAAATATTAATTTACAAAATTAAATATTTAAATATTAATATTTGAAAATTAGAAATTAAATATTAATATTTGAAAATTAAATATTTAAATATTAATATTTGAAAATTAAAAAATAATGAAATATTAATTTACAAAATTAAATATTTAAATATTAATATTTGAACATTAAATACTGAAATATTAATTTACAAAATTAAATATTTAAATATTAATATTTGAAAATTAAATAATTAAATATTAATTTTTGAAAATTAAATAAATAAATATTAATATTTGAAAATTAGAAATTAAATATTAATTTTTGAAAATTAAATAATTAAATATTAATTTAGAAAATTAAATATTTAAATATTAATATTTGAAAATTAGAAATTAAATATTAATATTTGAAAATTAAATAATTAAATATTAATTTACAAAATTAAATATTTGAATATTAATATTTGAAAATTAGAAAATAAATATTAATATTTAAAAAATAAATAATTAAATATTAATTTACAAAATTAAATATTTAAATATTAATATTTGAATATTAGAAATTGAATTTTAATATTTAAAAATTAAATAATTAAATATTAATTTTTGAAAATTAAATAATTAAATATTAATTTACAAAATTAAATATTCAAATATTAATATTTGAAAATTAGAAATCAAATATTAATATTTGAAAATTAAATAATTAAATATTAATTTTTGAAAATTAAATAATTAAATATTAATATTTGATAATTAAATAATTAAATATTAATTTACAAAATTGAATATTTAAATATTAATATTTGAAAATTAGAAATTAAATATTAATATTTGAAAATTAAAAATAATGAAATATTAATTTACAAAATTAAATATTTAAATATTAATATTTGAAAATTAAATAATTAAATATTAATTTACAAAATTATATATTTAAATATTAATATTTGAAAATTAAATAATTAAATATTAATTTTTGAAAATTAAATAAATAAATATTAATATTTGAAAATTAGAAATTATATATTAATTTTTGAAAATTAAATATTTAAATATTAATTTACAAAATTAAATATTTAAATATTAATATTTGAAAATTAGAAATTAAATATTAATATTTGAAAATTAAATAATTAAATATTAATTTACAAAATTAAATATTTAAATATTAATATTTGAAAATTCGAAATTAAATATTAATATTTAATAATTAACTAATTAAATATTAATTTACAAAATTAAATATTTAAATATTAATATTTGAAAATTATAACTTAAATATTAATATTTGAAAATTAAATAATTAAATTTTAATTTTTGAAAATTAAATAATTAAATATTAATTTACAAAATTGAATATTTAAATATTAATATTTGAAAATTAGAAATTAAATATTAATATTTGAAAATTAAATAATTAAATATTAATTTTTGAAAATTAAATAATTAAATATTAATATTTGAAAATTAAATAATGAAATATTAATTTACAAAATTATATATTTAAATATTAATATTTGAAAATTAGAAATTAAATATTAATATTTGAAAATTAAATAATGAAATATTAATTTACAAAATTAAATATTTAAATATTAAATTTGAAAATAAAATAATGAAATATTAATTTACAAAATTAAATATTAAAATATTAATATTTGAAAATTAAATAATTAAATATTAATTTTTGAAAATTAAATAAATAAATATTAATATTTGAAAATTAGAAATTAAATATTAATATTTGAAAATTAAATAATTAAATATTATTTTACAAAATTAAATATTTAAATATTAATATTTGAAAATTAGAAATTAAATATTAATAATTGAAAATTAAATAATTAAATAATATTTTACAAAATTAAATATTTAAATATTACCTAATATTTGAAAATTAGAAATTAAATATTAATAATTGAAAATTAAATAAATAAATATTAATTTACAAAATTAAATATTTATATATTAATATTTGAAAATTAAAAAATTAAATATTAATATTTGAAAATTAAATAATTAAATATTAATTTACAAAATTAAATATTTAAATATTAATATTTGAAAATTAGAAATTAAATATTAATATTTGAAAATTAAATAATTAAATATTAATTTACAAAATTAAATATTTAAATATTAATATTTGAAAATTAGAAATTAAATATTAATATTTGAAAATAAATAATTAAATATTAATTTACAAAATTGAATATTTAAATATTAATATTTGAAAATTAGAAATTAAATATTAATATTTGAAAATTAAATAATTAAATATTAATTTTTGAAAATTAAATAATTAAATATTAATTTACAAAATTTAATATTTAAATATTAATATTTGAAAATTAGAAATTAAATATTAATATTTGAAAATTAAATAATTAAATATTAATTTTTGAAAATTAAATAATTAAATATTAATTTTTGAAAATTAAATAATTATATATTAATTTACAAAATTGAATATTTAAATATTAATATTTGAAAATTAGAAATTAAATATTAATATTTGAAAATTAAATAATGAAATATTAATTTACAAAATTAAATATTTAAATATTAATATTTGAAAATTAAATAATTAAATAATAATTTACAACATTATCTCTTTAAATATTAATATTTGAAAATTAAATAATGAAATATTAATTTTTGAAAATTAAATAAATAAATATTAATATTTGAAAATTAGAAATTAAATATTAATTTTTGAAAATTAAATAATTAAATCTTAATTTACAAAATTAAATATTTAAATATTAATATTTGAAAATTAGAAATTAAATATTAATATTTAAAAATTAAATAATTAAATATTAATTTACAAAATTAAATATTTAAATATTAATATTTGAAAATTAGAAATTGAATATTAATTTATGAGAATTGAATAATTAAATATTAATTTACAAAATTAAATATTAATATTTGAAAATTAAATAATTAAATATTAATATTTGAAAATTAAATAATTAAATATTAATTTACAAAATTAAATAATTAAATATTAATTTACAAAATTAAATATTTAAATTTTAATATTTGAAAATTAGAAATTAAATATTAATATTTGAAAATTAAATAATTAAATATTAATTTACAAAATTAAATATTTAAATATTAATATTTGAAAATTCGAAATTAAATATTAATATTTAAAAATTAAATAATTAGAGATTAATTTACAAAATTGAATATTTAAATATTAATATTTGAAAATGGGAAATGAAATATTAATATTTGAAAATTAAATAATTAAATATTAAATTTTGAAAATTAAATAATTAAATATTAATTTACAAAAAGAAATATTTAAATAATAAAAATTGAAAATTAGAAATTAAATATTAATATTTGAAAATTAAATAATTAAATATTAATTTTTGAAAATTAAATAATTAAATATTAATATTTGATAATAAATAATTAAATATTAATTTACAAAATTGAATATTTAAATATTAATATTTGAAAATTAGAAATTAAATATTAATATTTGAAAATTAAATAATTAAATATTATTTTACAAAATTAAATATTTAAATATTAATATTTGAAAATTAAATAATTGAATATTAATTTACAAAATTATATATTTAAATATTAATATTTGAAAATTAAATAATTAAATATTAATTTTTGAAAATTAAATAAATAAATATTAATATTTGAAAATTAGAAATTAAATATTAATTTTTGAAAATTAAATAATTAAATATTAATTTACAAAATTAAATATTTAAATAGTAATATTTTAAAATTAGTAATTAAATATTAATATTTGAAAATTAAATAATTAAATATTAATTTACAAAATTAAATATTTAAATATTAATATTTGAAAATTAGAAATTAAATATTAATATTTGAAAATTAAATAATTAAATATTAATTTACAAAATTGAATATTTAAATATTAATATTTGAAAATTAGAAATGAAATATTAATATTTGAAAATTAAATAATTAAATATTAATTTTTGAAAATTAAATAATTAAATATTAATTTACAAAATTAAATATTTAAATATCAATATTTGAAAATTAGAAATTAAATATCTATATTTGAAAATTAAATAATTAAATATTAATTTTTGAAAATTAAATACTTAAATATTAATATTTGAAAATTAAATAATTAAATATTAATTTACAAAATTGAATATTTAAATATTAATATATGAAAATTAGCAATTAATTATTAATAAATGAAAATAAAAAAATAATGAACTATTAATTTACCAAATTTAATATTTAAATATTAATATTTGAAAATTAAATAATTAAATATTAATTTACAAAATTAAATATTTATATATTAAAATTTGAAAATTAAATAATTAAATATTAATTTTTGAAAATTAAATAAATAAATATTAATATTTGAAAATTAGAAATTAAATATTAATATTTGAAAATTAAATAATTAAATATTAATTTACAAAATTAAATATTCAAATATTAATATTTGAAAATTAGAAATCAAATATTAATATTTGAAAATTAAATAATTAAATATTAATTTTCAAAATTAAATATTTAAATATTAATATTTGAAAATTAGATAATTAAATATTAATATTTGAAAATTAAATAAGGAAATATTAATTTACAAAATTAAATATTTAAATATTAATATTTTAAAATTAGAAATTAAATATTAATATTTGAAAATTAAATAACTAAATATTAATTTACAAAATTAAATATTTAAATATTAATGTTTGAAAATTAGAAATTAAATATTAATATTTGAAAATTAAATAATTAAATATTAATATTTGAAAAATAAATAATTAAATATTAAATTACAAAATTAAATATTTAAATATTAATATTATAAAATAAGAAATTGAATATTAATATTTGAAGATTAAATAATTAAATATTAATTTTTGAAAATTAAATAATTAAATATTAATATTTGATAATTAAATAATTAAATATTAATTTACAAAATTAAATATTTAAATATTAATATTTGAAAATTAGATAATTAAATATTAATATTTGAAAATTACATAATTAAATATTAATTTACAACATTACAAATTTAAAAATTAATATTTGAAAGTTAAATAATTAAATATTAATTTACAAAATTAAATATTTAAATATTAATATTTGAAAATTAAATAATTAAATATTAATTTTTGAAAATTAAATAAATAAATATTAATATTTGAAAATTAGAAATTAAATATTATTTTTTGAAAATTAAATAATTAAATATTAATTTACAAAATTAAATATTTAAATATTAATATTTGAAAATTAGAAATTAAATATTAATATTTGAAAATTAAATAATTAAATATTAATTTACAAAATTAAATATTTAAATATTAATATTTTAAAATTAGAAATTAAATATTAATATTTGAAAATTAAATAATTAAATATTAATTTACAAAATTAAATATTTAAATATTAATATTTGAAAATTAGAAATTAAATATTAATATTTGAAAATTAAATAATTAAATATTAATTTACAAAATTAAATAATTAAATATTAATTTACAAAATTAAATATTTAAATATTAATATTTGAAAATTCGAAATTAAATATTAATATTTAAAAATTAAATAATTAAATATTAATTTACAAAATTGAATATTTAAATATTAATATTTGAAAATTAAAAATTAAATATTAATATTTGAAAATTAAATAATTAAATATTAATTTACAAAATTAAATATTTAAATATTAATATTTGAAAATTAGAAATTAAATATTAATATTTGAAAATTAAATAATTAAATATTAATTTTTGAAAATTAAATAATTAAATATTATTTTACAAAATTAAATATTTAAATATTAATATGTGAAACTTAGAAATTAAATATTAATATTTGAAAATTAAATAATTAAATATTAATTTTTGAAAATTAAATAATTAAATATTAATATTTGATAATTAAATAATTAAATATTAATTTACAAAATTGAATATTTAAATATTAATATTTGAAAATTAGAAATTAAATATTAATATTTGAAAATTAAAAAATAATTAAATATTAATTTACAAAATTAAATATTTAAATATTAATATTTGAGAATAAAATAATTACATATTAATTTACAAAATTAAATATTGAAATATTAATATTTGAAAATTATATAATTAAATATTAATTTTGCAAAATTAAATAATTAAATATTAATTTTTGAAAATTAAATCAATAAATATTGATTTTTGAAAATTAAATAATTAAATATTAATTTACAAAATTAAATATTTAAATAGTAATATTTGAAAATTAGAAATTAAATATTAATATGTGAAAATTAAATAATTAAATATTAATTTACAAAATTAAATATTTAAATATTAATATTTGAAAATTAGAAATTAAATATTAATATTTGAAAATTAAATAATTAAATATTAATTTACAAAATTAAATATTTAAATATTAATATTTGAAAATTAGAAATTAAATATTAATATTTGAAAATTAAATAATTAAATATTAATTTTTGAAAATTAAATAATTAAATATTAATTTACAAAATTAAATATTTAAATATTAATATTTGAAAATTAGAAATTAAATATTAATATTTGAAAATTAAATAATTAAATATTAATTTACAAAATTAAATATTTAAATATTAATATTTGAAAATTCGAAATTAAATATTAATATTTGAAAATTAAATAATTAAATATTAATTTACAAAATTTAATATTTAAATATTAATATTTGAAAATTAGAAATGAAATATTAATATTTGAAAATTAAATAATTAAATATTAATTTTTGAAAATTAAATAATTAAATATTAATTTACAAAATTAAATATTCAAATATTAATATTTGAAAATTAGAAATTAAATAGTAATATTTGTAAATTAAATAATTAAATATTAATTTTTGAAACTTAAATAATTAAATATTAATATTTGATAATTAAATAATTAAATATTAATTTACAAAATTGAATAATTAAATATTAATATTTGAAAATTAGAAATTAAATATTAATATTTGAAAATTAAAAAATAATTAAATATTATTTTACAAAATTAAATATTTAAATATTAATATTTGAAAATTAAATAATGAAATATTAATTTACAAAATGAAATATTTAAATATTAATATTTGAAAATTAAATAATTAAATATTAATTTTTGAAAATTAAATAAATAAATATTAAAAATTGAAAATTAGAAATTAAATATTAATTTTTGAAAATTAAATAATTGAATATTAATTTACAAAATTAAACATTTAAATATTAATATTTGAAAATTAGAAATTAAATATTAATATTTGAAAATAAATAATTAAATATTAATTTACAAAATTGAATATTTAAATATTAATATTTGAAAATTCGAAATTAAATATTAATATTTAAAAATTAAATAATTAAATATTAATTTACAAAATTGAATATTTAAATATTAATATTTGAAAATTCGAAATGAAATATTAATATTTTAAAATTAAATAATTAAATATTAATTTTTTAAAATTAAATAATTAAATATTAATTTACAAAATTAAATATTTAAATATTAATATTTGAAAATTAGAAATTAAATATTAATATTTGAAAATTAAATAATTAAATATTAATTTTTGAAAGTTAAATAATTAAATATTAATATTTGATAATTAAATAATTAAATATTAATTTACAAAATTGAATATTTAAATATTAATATTTGAAAATTAGAAATTAAATATTAATATTTGAAAATTAAAAAATAATTAAATATTAATTTACAAAATTAAATATTTAAATATTAATATTTGAAAATTAAATAATTAAATATTAATTTACAAAATTAAATATTTAAATATTAATATTTGAAAATTAAATAATTAAATATTAATTTTTGAAAATTAAATAAATAAATATTAATATTTGAAAATTAGAAATTAAATATTAATATTTGAAAATTAAATAATTAAATATTAATTTACAAAATTAAATATTTAAATATTAATATTTGAAAATTCGAAATTAAATATTAATATTTGAAAATTAAATAATTAAATATTAATTTACAAAATTAAATATTTAAATATTAATATTTGAAAATTAAATAATTAAATATTAATATTTGAAAATTAAATAATTAAATATTAATTTACAAAATTAAATATTTAAATATTAATATTTGAAAATTAGAAATTAAATATTAATATTTGAAAATGAAATAATTAAATATTAATTTACAAAATTAAATATTTGAATAATAATATTTGAAAATTAGAAAATAAATATTAATATTTGAAAATTAAATAATTAAATATTAATTTTTGAAAATTAAATAATTAAATATTAATATTTGAAAATTAAATAATTAAATATTAATTTACAAAATTGAATATTTAAATATTAATCTTTGAAAATTAGAAATTAAATATTAATATTTGAAAATTACATAATTAAATATTAATTTATAAAATTAAATATTTAAATATTAATATTTGAAAATTATAAATTAAATATTAATATTTGAAGATTAAATAATTAAATATTAATTTTTGAAAATTAAATAATTAAATATTAATTTACAAAATTAAATATTTAAATATTAATTTTTGAAAATTAGAAATTAAATATTAATATTTGAAGATTAAATAATTAAATATTAATTTTTGAAAATTAAATAATTAAATATTAATATTTGATAATTAAATAATTAAATATTAATTTACAAAATTGAATATTTAAATATTAATATTTGAAAATTAGAAATTAAATATTAATATTTGAAAATTAAAAATAATGAAATATTAATTTACAAAATTAAATATTTAAATATTAATATTTGAAAGTTAAATAATTAAATATTAATTCACAAAATTAAATATTTAACTATGAATATTTGAAAATTAAATAATTAAATAATAATATTCGAAAATTAGAAATTAAATATTAAAAATTAGAAATTAAATATTAATTTTTGAAAATTAAATAATTAAATATTAATTTACAAAATTAAATATTTAAATATTAATATTTGAAAATTAGAAATTAAATATTAATATTTGAAAATTAAATAATTAAATATTAATTTACAAAATTATATATTTAAATATTAATATTTGAAAATTAAATAATTAAATATTAATTTTTGAAAATTAAATAATTAAATATTAATTTACAAAATTGAATATTTAAATATTAATATTTGAAAATTAGAAATGAAATATTAATATTTGAAAATTAAATAATTAAATATTAATTTTTGAAAATTAAATAATTAAATATTAATTTACAAAATTAAATATTTAAATATTAATATTTGAAAATTAGAAATTAAATATTAATATTTGAAAATTAAATAATTAAATATTAATTTTTGAAAATTAAATAATTAAATATTAATATTTGATAATAAATAAGGTGCAGTGGGGTAATTGCAAAACTGGGGTAGTTGCAAAATCAGCTGCTGGAGGCCAAGAAAAATAATATTTGACCACAAGGTCTTTTTGTACATCAAGGTACCTCTATTACTTATATTTTCACCCAGCAGGAACAAAATTGGTAAGCGCATGTGTTCTCTGGAAGTGGTTTTATCAAAAAGTGTCAAAATAGATCCAAAGTAAAATTGTATGCATTTTTTTCAATGTTGTCCAAAACAAATTAAAAAATAGTTTTCCGAATCGATTTCTGCGTGTTAATTATTAGAAGGCATGTAAGTTTAAGGTAGGACCATTGATTTTTTTAAAATTTTATCTCGTAAGCTTTAAATATGCGAATTTGCAATTGCCCCAAAAACATGTAGTCGGGGCAATTGCAAATTCGAATTTTTTTATGATTTTGCATTTACCCCAATATTTTTTCAATTTTTAAAAATAAAATATGGTCCGAAATTACAAAAAAATATATTGGGCCACCGAAGAACATTTATTATGGGCATTAAAGACGTTAAGAGATTTGTATTAGAATTCTACAACTCGGACAAAACTTGATCAAAAACGGATATGAACATGTAAACAGATAGTAAATTTTATGTAGATTTCGATTTCTCAATCAGAATTGAAAAAAATGAACTCCTCCGAAGATAATGTACGACTTTGCATTTACCCCAGGCGGGGTAAACTCAAAACTTGAAATTACAAAATTTTAAAATTTCATTATCTCACAAAGGTGTGAATGAAACAATACAAAATTTTTTCCACCAACAGAGAACCCCTTGAAGTTCATGTGACAGAAATTTGGAATTGTTTGGTGCCATGGGGTCGCCACAGTGAACTAAATAATTAAATATTTTTGAAAATTAAATAATTAAATATTAATTTACAAAATTGAATATTTAAATATTAATATTTGAAAATTAGAAATTAAATATTAATATTTGAAAATTAAAAAATAATGAAATATTAATTTACAAAATGAAATATTTAAATATTAATATTTGAAAATTAAATAATGAAATATTAATTTACAAAATTAAATATTTAAATATTAATATTTGAAAATTAAATAATTAAATATTAATTTTTGAAAATTAAATAAATAAATATTAATATTTGAAAATTAGAAATTAAATATTAATATTTGAAAATTAAATAATTAAATATTAATTTACAAAATTGAATATTTAAATATTAATATTTGAAAATTAGAAATGAAATATTAATATTTGAAAATTAAATAATTAAATATTAATTTACAAAATTAAATATTTAAATATTAATATTTGAAAATTCGAAATTAAATATTAATATTTAAAAATTAAATAATTAAATATTAATTTACAAAATTGAATATTTAAATATTAATATTTGAAAATTAGAAATGAAATATTAATATTTGAAAATTAAATAATTAAATATTAATTTTTGAAAATTAAATAATTAAATATTAATTTACAAAATTAAATATTTAAATATTAATATTTGAAAATTAGAAATTAAATATTAATATTTGAAAATTAAATAATTAAATATTAATTTTTGAAAATTAAATAATTAAATATTAATATTTGATAATAAATAATTAAATATTAATTTACAAAATTGAATATTTAAATATTAATATTTGAAAATTAGAAATTAAATATTAATATTTGAAAATTAAAAAATAATGAAATACTAATTTACAAAAAGAACTAATTAAATATTAATAATTGAAAATTAAATAATGAAATATTAATTTACAAAATTATATATTTAAATATTAATATTTGAAAATTAAATAATTAAATATTAATTTTTGAAAATTAAATAAATAAATATTAATATTTGAAACTGAGAAATTAAATATTAGTTTGTGAAAATTAATTAATTAAATATTAAATCACAAAATTTAATATTTAAATATTAATATTTGAAAATTAAAAATTAAATATTAATATTTGAAAATTAAATAATTAAATATTAATTTACAAAATTAAATATTTAAATATTAATATTTGAAAATTAGAAATTAAATATTAATATTTGAAAATTAAATAATTAAATATTAATTTACAAAATTGAATATTTAAATATTAATATTTGAAAATTAGAAATGAAATATTAATATTTGAAAATTAAATAATTAAATATTAATTTTTGAAAATTAAATAATTAAATATTAATATTTGAAAATTAAAAAATTAAATATTATTTTACAAAATTAAATATTTAAATATTAATATTTGAAAATTAGAAATTAAATATCAATATTTGAAAATTAAATAATTAAATATTAATTTTTGAAAATTAGAAATTAAATATTAATATTTGAAAATTAAATAATTAAATATTAATTTACAAAATTAAATATTTAAATATTAATATTTGAAAATTAGAAATTAAATATTAATATTTGAAAATTAAATAATTAAATATTAATTTACAAAATTAAATATTTAAATATTAATATTTGAAAATTAAATATTAATATTTGAAAATTAAATATAAATTAATATTTGAAAATTAAATAATTAAATAATAATATTTGAAAATTAAATAATTAAATATTAATTTACAAAATTAAATATTTAAATATTAATATTTGAAAATTAGAAATTAAATATTAATATTTGAAAATTAAATAATTAAATATTAATTTACAAAATTAAATATGTAAATATTAATATTTGAAAATTAGAAATGAAATATTAATATTTGAAAATTAAATAATTAAATATTAATTTACAAAATTAAATATTTAAATATTAATATTTGAAAATTAGAAATTAAATATTAATATTTGAAAATTAAATAATTAAATATTAATTTTTGAAAATTAAATAATTAAATATTAATTTACAAAATTAAATATTTAAATATTAATATTTGAAAATTAGAAATTAAATATTAATATTTGAAAATTAAATAATTAAATATTAATTTTTGAAAATTAAATAATTAAATATTAATATTTGATAATAAATAATTAAATATTAATTTACAAAATTGAATATTTAAATATTAATATTTGAAAATTAGAAATTAAATATTAATATTTGAAAATTAAAAAATAATGAAATATTAATTTACAAAATGAAATATTTAAATATTAATATTTGAAAATTAAATAATGAAATATTAATTTACAAAATTATATATTTAAATATTAATATTTGAAAATTAAATAATTAAATATTAATTTTTGAAAATTAAATAAATAAATATTAATATTTGAAAATTAGAAATTAAATATTAATTTTTGAAAATTAAATAATTAAATCTTAATTCACAAAATTAAATATTTAAATATTAATATTTGAAAATTAGAAATTAAATATTAATATTTGAAAATTAAATAATTAAATATTAATTTACAAAATTAAATATTTAAATATTAATATTTGAAAATTAGAAATTAAATATTAATATTTGAAAATTAAATAATTAAATATTAATTTACAAAATTAAATATTTAAATATTAATATTTGAAAATTCGAAATTAAATATTAATATTTAAAAATTAAATAATTAAATATTAATTTACAAAATTGAATATTTAAATATTAATATTTGAAAATTAGAAATGAAATATTAATATTTGAAAATTAAATAATTAAATATTAATTTTTGAAAATTAAATAATTAAATATTAATTTACAAAATTAAATATTTAAATATTAATATTTGAAAATTAGAAATTAAATATTAATATTTGAAAATTAAATAATTAAATATTAATTTTTGAAAATTAAATAATTAAATATTAATATTTGATAATAAATAATTAAATATTAATTTACAAAATTGAATATTTAAATATTAATATTTGAAAATTAGAAATTAAATATTAATATTTGAAAATTAAAAAATAATGAAATATTAATTTACAAAATGAAATATTTAAATATTTATATTTGAAAATTAAATAATGAAATATTAATTTACAAAATTATATATTTAAATATTAATATTTGAAAATTAAATAATTAAATATTAATTTTTGAAAATTAAATAAATAAATATTAATATTTGAAAATTTGAAATTAAATATTAATTTTTGAAAATTAAATAATTAAATATTAATTTACAAAATTAAATATTTAAATATTAATATTTGAAAATTAGAAATTGAATATTAATATTTGAAAATTAAATAATTAAATATTAATTTACAAAATAAAATATTTAAATTTTAATATTTGAAAATAATAAATTAAATATTAATATTTGAAAATTAAATAATTAAATATTAATTTTCAAAATAAAATATATAAATATTAATATTTGAAAATTAGAAATTAAATATTAATACTTGAAAATTAACTAATAAAATATTAATTTACAAAATTAAATATTTAAATTTTAAGATTTGAAAATTAAAAATTAAATATTAATATTTGAAAATTAAATAATTAAATATTAATTTACAAAATTAAATATTTAAATATTAATATTTGAAAATTAGAAATTAAAAATTAATATTTGAAAATTAAATAATTAAATTCTAATTTTTGAAAATTAAATACTTAAATATTAATATTTGATAATTAAATAATTAAATATTAATTTACAAAATTGAATATTTAAATATTAATATTTGAAAATTAGAAATTAAATATTAATATTTGAAAATTAAAAAATAATTAAATATTAATTTACAAAATTAAATATTTAAATATTAATATTTGAAAATTAAATAATTAAATATTAATTTACAAAATTAAATATTTAAATATTAATATTTGAAAATTAAATAATTAAATATTAATTTTTGAAAATTAAATAAATAAATATTAATATTTGAAAATTAGAAATTAAATATTAATATTTGAAAATTAAATAATTAAATATTAATTTACAAAATTAAATATTTAAATATTAATATTTGAAAATTAGAAATTAAATATTAATATTTGAAAATTAAATAATTAAATATTAATTTACAAAATTAAATATTTAAATATTAATATTTGAAAATTCGAAATTAAATATTAATATTTAAAAATTAAATAATTAAATATTAATTTACAAAATTGAATATTTAAATATTAATATTTGAAAATTAGAAATGAAATATTAATATTTGAAAATTAAATAATTAAATATTAATTTTTGAAAATTAAATAATTAAATATTAATTTACAAAATTAAATATTTAAATATTAATATTTGAAAATTAGAAATTAAATATTAATATTTGAAAATTAAATAATTAAATATTAATTTTTGAAAATTAAATAATTAAATATTAATATTTGATAATAAATAATTAAATATTAATTTACAAAATTGAATATTTAAATATTAATATTTGAAAATTACAAATTAAATATTAATATTTGAAAATTAAAAAATAATTAAATATTAATTTACAAAATTAAATATTTAAATATTAATATTTGAAAATTAAATAATGAAATATTAATTTACAAAATTATATATTTAAATATTAATATTTGAAAATTAAATAATTAAATATTAATTTTTGAAAATTAAATAAATAAATATTAATATTTGAAAATTAGAAATTAAATATTAATTTTTGAAAATTAAATAATTAAATATTAATTTACAAAATTAAATAATTAAATATTAATATTTGAAAATTAGAAATTAAATATTAATATTTGAAAATTAAATAATTAAATATTATTTTACAAAATTAAATATTTAAATATTAATATTTGAAAATTAGAAATTAAATATTAATATATAAAAATTAAATAATTAATTATTAATTTACAAATTTAAATATTTAAATATTAATATTTGAAAATTAGAAATTAAATATTAATATTTGAAAATTAAATAATTAAATATTAAGTTTTGAAAATTAAATAAATAAATATTAATTTAAAAAATTAAAGATTTAAATATTAATATTTGAAAATTAGAAAGTAAATATTAATATTTGAAAATTAAATAATTAAATATTAATTTACAAAATTAAATATTTAAATTTTAATATTTGAAAATTAGAAATTAAATATTAATATTTGAAAATTAAATAATTAAATATTAATTTACAAAATTAAATATTTAAATATTAATATTTGAAAATTAGAAATTAAATATTAATATTTGAAAATTAAATAATTAAATATTAATTTTTGAAAATTAAATAAATGAATATGAATTTACAAAAATAAATATTTAAATATTAATATTTGTAAATTAGAAATTAAATATTAATATTTGAAAATTAAATAATTAAATATTAATTTTTGAAAATTAAATAATTAAATATTAATTTTTGAAAATTAAATAATTAAATATTAATTTACAAAATTAAATATTTAAATATTAATATTTGAAAATTAGAAATTAAATATTAATATTTGAAAATTAAAAAATAATGAAATATTCATTTACAAAATGAAATATTTAAATATTAATATTTGAAAATTAAATAATTAAATATTAATTTACAAAATTAAATATTTAAATATTAATATTTGAAAATTAAATAATTAAATATTAATTTTTGAAAATTAAATAAATAAATATTAATATTTGAAAATTAGATAATTAAATATTAATATTTGAAAATTAAATAATTAAATATTAATTTACAAAATTAAATATTTAAATATTAATATTTGAAAATTAGAAATTAAATATTAATATTTGAAAATTAAATAATTAAATATTAATTTACAATATTAATTATTTGATTATTAATATTTGAAACTTAGAAATTAATTACTAATATTTGAAAATTAAATAATTAAATATTAATTTTTGAAAATTAAATAATTAAATATTAATATTTGAAAATTAAATAATTAAATATTAATTTACAAAATTAAATATTTAAATATTAATATTTGAAAATTAGAAACTGAATATTAATATTTTAAAATTAAATAATTAAATATTAATTTTCGGACATTAAATAATTAAATATTAATTTACAAAATTAAATATTTAAATATTAATATTTGAAAATTAGAAATTAAATATTAATATTTGAAAATTAAATAATTAAATATTAATTTTTGAAAATTAAATAATTAAATATTAATATTTAAAAATTAAATAATTAAATATTAATTTACAAAATTGAATATTTAAATATTAATATTTGAAAATTAGAAATGAAATATTAATATTTGAAAATTAAAAAATAATTAAATATTAATTTACAAAATTAAATAATTAAATATTAATATTTGAAAATTAAATAATGAAATATTAATTTACAAAATTATATATTTAAATATTAATATTTGAAAATTAAATAATTAAATATTAATTTTTGAAAATTAAATAAATAAATATTAATATTTGAAAATTAGAAATTAAATATTAATTTTTGAAAATTAAATAATTAAATATTAATTCACAAAATTGAATATTTAAATATTAATATTTGAAAATTAAAAATTAAATATTAATATTTGAAAATTAAATAATTAAATATTAATTTACAAAATTAAATATTTAAATATTAATATTTGAAAATTAGAAATTAAATATTAATATTTGAAAATTAAATAATTAAATATTAATTTACAAAATTAAATATTTAAATATTAATATTTGAAAATTCGAAATTAAATATTAATATTTAAAAATTAAATAATTAAATATTAATTTACAAAATTGAATATTTAAATATTAATATTTGAAAATTAGAAATGAAATATTAATATTTGAAAATTAAATAATTAAATATTAATTTTTGAAAATTAAATAATTAAATATTGATTTACAAAATTAAATATTTAAATATTAATATTTGAAAATTAGAAATTAAATATTAATATTTGAAAATTAAATAATTAAATATTAATTTTTGAAAATTAAATAATTAAATATTAATATTTGATAATAAATAATTAAATATTAATTTACAAAATTGAATATTTAAATATTAATATTTGAAAATTAGAAATTAAATATTAATATTTGAAAATTAAAAAATAATGAAATATTAATTTACAAAATTATATATTTAAATATTAATATTTGAAAATTAAATAATGAAATATTAATTTACAAAATTATATATTTAAATATTAATATTTGAAAATTAAATAATTAAATATTAATTTTTGAAAATTAAATAAATAAATATTAATATTTGAAAATTAGAAATTAAATATTAATTTTTGAAAATTAAATAATTAAATCTTAATTCACAAAATTAAATATTTAAATATTAATATTTGAAAATTAGAAATTAAATATTAATATTTGAAAATTAAATAATTAAATATTAATTTACAAAATTAAATATTTAAATATTAATATTTGAAAATTCGAAATTAAATATTAATATTTAAAAATTAAATAATTAAATATTAATTTACAAAATTGAATATTTAAATATTAATATTTGAAAATTAGAAATGAAATATTAATATTTGAAAATTAAATAATTAAATATTAATTTACAAAATTAAATATTCAAATATTAATATTTGAAAATTGAAAATTAAATATTAATATTTGAAAATTAAATAATTAAATATTAATTTATAAAATTAAATATTTAAATATTAATATTTGAAAATTAGAAATTAAATATTAATATTTGAAAATTAAATAATTAAATATTAATTTTTGAAAATTAAATAATTAAATATTAATATTTTAAAATTAAATAATTAAATATTAATTTACAAAATTAAATATTCAAATATTAATATTTGAAAATTAGAAATCAAATATTAATATTTGAAAATTAAATAATTAAATATCAATTTACAAAATTAAATATTTAAATATTAATATTTGAAAATTAAATAATCAAATATTAATTTACAAAATTAAATATTTAAATATTAATATTTGAAAATTAAATAATTAAATATTAATATTTGAAAATTAAATAATTAAATATTAATATTTGAAAATTAAATAATTAAATATTAATATTTGAAAATTAAATAATTAAATATTAATTTACAAAATTAAATATTTAAATATTAATATTTGAAAATTAGAAATTAAATATTAATATTTGAAAATTAAATAATTAAATCTTAATTCACAAAATTAAATAAATAAATATTAATATTTGAAAATTAGAAATTAAATATTAATTTTTGAAAATTAAATAATTAAATCTTAATTCACAAAATAAAATATTTAAATATTAATATTTGAAAATTAGAAATTAAATATTAATATTTGAAAATTAAATAATTAAATATTAATTTTTGAAAATTAAATGATTAAATATTAATATACAAAATTATATATTTAAATATTAATATTTTTAAAAATTAGAAATTAAATATGAATATTTGAATATTTAATAATTTAATATTTATTTTTGAATATTAATTAATTAAATATTAATAATTGATATTAAATAATTAAATATTAATTTACAAAATTGAATTATTAAATATTAATATTTGAAAATTAGAAATTAAATATTAATATTTGAAAATTAA
This sequence comes from Pseudococcus jackbeardsleyi, assembly GCA_038380155.1. Classification (NCBI taxonomy): domain Eukaryota; kingdom Metazoa; phylum Arthropoda; class Insecta; order Hemiptera; family Pseudococcidae; genus Pseudococcus; species Pseudococcus jackbeardsleyi. Next base: position 35,420 of record JAZDXF010000144.1, read on the forward strand.
AAAATAATGAAATATTAATTTACAAAATGAAATATTTAAATATTAATATTTGAAAATTAAATAATGAAATATTAATTTACAAAATTAAATATTTAAATATTAATATTTGAAAATTAAATAATTAAATATTAATTTTTGAAAATTAAATAAATAAATATTAATATTTGAAAATTAGAAATTAAATATTAATATTTGAAAATTAAATAATTAAATCTTAATTCACAAAATTAAATATTTAAATATTAATATTTGAAAATTAGAAATTAAATATTAATATTTGAAAATTAAATAATTAAATATTAATTTACAAAATTAAATATTTAAATATTAATATTTGAAAATTAGAAATTAAATATTAATATTTGAAAATTAAATAATTAAATATTAATTTACAAAATTAAATATTTAAATATTAATATTTGAAAATTAGAAATTAAATATTAATATTTGAAAATTAAATAATTAAATATTAATTTACAAAATTAAATATTTAAATATTAATTTACAAAATTAAATATTTAAATATTAATATTTGAAAATTAAATAATTAAATATTAATATTTGAAAATTAAATAATTAAATATTAATTTACAAAATTAAATATTTAAATATTAATATTTGAAAATTAGAAATTAAATATTAATATTTGAAAATTAAATAATTAAATATTAATTTTTGAAAATTAAATAATTAAATATTAATATAGGAAAATAAATATTTAAATATTAATTTACAAAATTGACTATTTAAATATTAATATTTGAAAATTAGAAATTAAATATTAATATTTGAAAATTAAATAATGAAATAATAATTTACAAAATGAAATATTTCACTATTAATATTTGAAAATTAAATAATGAACTATTAATTTACAAAATTACATATTTAAATATTAATATTTGAAAATTAAATAATTAAATATTAATTTTTGAAAATTAAATAAATAAATATTAATATTTGAAAATTAGAAATTAAATATTAATATTTGAAAATTAAATAATTAAATATTAATTTACAAAATTAAATATTTAAATATTAATATTTGAAAATTAGAAATTAAATATTAATATTTGAAAATTAAATAATTAAATATTAATTTACAAAATTAAATATTTAAATATTAATATTTGAAAATTAGAAATTAAATATTAATATTTGAAAATTAAATAATTAAATAATAATATTTGAAAATTAAATAATTAAATATTAATTTACAAAATTAAAGATTTGAATATTAATCTTTGAAAATTCGAAATTAAATATTAATATTTGAAAATTAAATAATTAAATATTAATTTACAAAATTGAATATTTAAATATTAATATTTGAAAATTAGAAATGAAATATTAATATTTGAAAATTAACTAATTAAATATCAATTTTTGAAAATTAAATAATTAAATATTAAATTACAAAATTCAATATTTAAATATTAATATTTGAAAATTAGAAATTAAATATTAATATTTGAAAATTAAATAATTAAATATTAATTTTTGAAAATTAAATAATTAAATATTAATATTTGATAATAAATAATTAAATATTAATTTACAAAATTGAATATTTAAATATTAATATTTGAAAATTAGAAATTAAATATTAATATTTGAAAATTAAAAAATTAAATATTAATTTACAAAATTGAATATATAAATATTAATATTTGAAAATTAAATAATTAAATATTAATTTACAAAATTATATATTTAAATATTAATATTTGAAAATTAAATAATTAAATATTAATTTTTGAAAATTAAATAAATAAATATTAATATTTGAAAATTAGAAATTAAATATTAATTTTTTAAAATAAATAATTAAATCTTAATTGACAAAATTTAATATTTAAATATTAATATTTGAAAATTAGAAATTAAATATTAATATTTGAAAATTAAATAATTAAATATTAATTTACAAAATTAAATATTTAAATATTAATATTTGAAAATTCGAAATTAAATATTAATATTTGAAAATTAAATAATTAAATATTAATTTACAAAATTGAATATTTAAATATTAATATTTGAAAATTAGAAATTAAATATTAATATTTGAAAATTAAATAATTAAATTCTAATTTTTGAAAATTAAATAATTAAATATTAATTTACAAAATTAAATATTTAAATATTAATATTTGAAAATTAGAAATTAAATATTAATATTTGAAAATTAAATAATTAATTATTAATTTTTGAAAATTAAATAATTAAATATTAATTTACAAAATTAAATATTTAAATATTAATATTTGAAAATTAGAAATTAAATATTAATATTTGAAAATTAAATAATTAAATATTATTTTACAAAATTAAATATTTAAATATTAATATTTGAAAATTAAATAATTGAATATTAATTTACAAAATTAAATATTTACATATTAATATTTGAAAATTCGAAATTAAATATTAATATTTGAAAATTAAATAATTAAATATTAATATTTGAAAATTAAATAATTTAATATTAATATTTGAAAATTAAATAATTAAATATTAATCTACAAAATTAAATATTTAAATATTAATATTTGAAAATTAGACATTGAATTGTAATATTTAAAAATTAAATAATTAAATAGTACTTTACAAAATTAAATCTTTAAATATTATTATTTGAAAATTAAATCATTAAATATTAATAGTTGAACATTAACTAATTAAATATTAATTTCCAAAATTATATATTTATATATTAATATTTGAAATTGAAATCATTAAATATTAAGATTTGAAAATTAAATAATTAACTATTAATAGTGGAAAATTAAATAATTAAATATTAATTTACAAAATTAAATATTTAAATATTAATATTTGACAATTAGAAATTGCATATTAATATTTGAAAATTAAATAATTAAATATTAATTTACAAAATTAAATATTTAAATATTAATTTTTGAAAATTAGAAATTAAATATTAATATTTGAAAATTAAATAATTAAATATTAATTTACAAAATTAAATATTTAAATATTAATATTTGAAAATTAGAAATTAAATATTAATATTTGAAAATTAAATAATTAAATATTAATTTTTGAAAATTAAATATTTAAATATTAATTTACAAAATTAAATATTTAAATATTAATATTTGAAAATTAGAAATTAAATATTAATATTTGAAAATAAATAATTAAATATTAATTTTTGAAAATTAAATAATTAAATATTAATATTTGAAAATAAAATAATTAAATATTAATTTACAAAATTGAATATTTAAATATTAATATTTGAAAATTAGAAATTAAATATTAATATTTGAAAATTAAAAAATAATTAAATATTAATTTACAAAATTAACTATTTAAATATTAATATTTGAAAATTAAATAATTAAATATTAATTTACAAAATTAAATATTTAAATATTAATATTTGAAAATTAAATAATTAAATATTAATTTTTGAAAATTAAATAAATAAATATTAATATTTGAAAATTAGATAATTAAATATTAAAATTTGAAAATTGAATAATTAAATATTAATTTACAAAATTAAATATTTAAATATTAATATTTGAAAATTAGAAATTAAATATTAATATTTGAAAATTAAATAATTGAATAATAATTTACAAAATTAAATATTTAAATATTAATATTTGAAAATTAGAAATTAAATATTAATATTTGAAAAGTAAATAATTAAATATTAATTTACAAAATTAAATATTTAAATATTAATATTTGAAAATTAGATAATTAAATATTAATATTTGAAAATTAAATAATTAAATATTAATTTACAAAATTAAATATTTAAATATTAATATTTGAAAATTAGATAATTAAATATTAATATTTGAAAATTAAATAATTAAATATTAATTTTTGAAAATTAAATACTTAAATATTAATTTACAAAATTAAATATTTAAATATTAATTTTTGAAAATTAGAAATTAAATATTAATATTTGAAAATTAAATAATTAAATATTAATATTTGAAAATTAAATAATTAAATATTAATTTACAAAATTAAATATTTAAATATTAATATTTGAAAATTAGAAATTAAATATTAATATTTGAAAATTAAATAATGAAATATTAATTTACAAAATGAAATATTTCAATATTATTATTTGAAATTTATTTAATGAATTATTAATTTAAAAAATTAAAAATTTAATTATTAATTTTTGTAAATTATATATTTATATATTAATTTTTGAAAATTAAATAAATAAATATTAATATTTGAAAATTAAATAATTAATTATTAATTTTTGAAAATTAAATAATTATATATTAATTTACAAAATTAAATTTTTAAATATTAATATTTGAAAATTATAAATTAAATATTAATATTTGAAAATTAAATATTAATATTTGAAAATTAAATAATTAAATATTAATTTACAAAATTAAATATTTAAATATTAATATTTGAAAATTAAATAATTAAATATTAATATTTGAAAATTAAATAATTAAATATTAATTTACAAAATTAAATATTTAAATATTAATATTTGAAAATTAATTATTTAAATATTAACATTTGAAAATTAAAAAATTAAATATTAATTTACAAAATTAAATATTTAAATATTAATATTTGAAAATTAGAAATTGAATATTAATATTTGAAAATTAAATAATTAAATATTAATTTTTGAAAATTAAATAATTAAATATTAATATTTGAAAATTAAATAATTAAATATTAATTTACAAAATTAAATATTTAAATATTAATATTTAAAAATTAAATAATAAAATATTAATTTTTGAAAATTAAATAATTAAATATTAATTTACAAAATTAAATATTTAAATATTAACATTTGAAAATTAAATAATTAAATATTAATTTACAAAATTGAATATTTAAATATTAATATTTGAAAATAAAATAATTAAATATTAATATTCGAAAATTAGAAATTAAATATTAATATTTGAAAATTAGAAATTAAATATTAATATTTGAAAATTAAATAATTAAATATTAATTTACAAAATTAAATATTTAAATATTAATATTTGAAAATTAGAATTTAAATATTAATATTTGAAAATTAAATAATTAAATATTAATTCACAAAATTAAATATTTAAATATTAATATTTGAAAATTAGAAATTAAATATTAATATTTGAAAATTAAATAATTAAATATTAATTTACAAAATTGAATATTTAAATATTAATATTTGAAATTTAGAAATGAAAAATTAATATTTGAAAATTAAATAATTAATTATTAATTTTTGAAAATTAAATAATTAAATATTAATTTACAAAATTAAATATTTAAATATTAATATTTGAAAATTAGAAATTAAATATTAATAAGTATTTGAAAATTAAATAATTAAATATTAATTTTTGAAAATTAAATAATTAAATATTAATATTTGATAATTAAATAATTAAATATTAATTTACAAAATTGAATATCTAAAAATTAATAATTGAAAAATATAAAATAAATATTAATATATGAAAATTAAAAAATAATGAAATATTAATATACAAAATTATATATCTAAATATTAATATTTGAAAATTAAATAATTAAATATTAATTTACAAAATTATATATTTAAAAAATAATATTTGAAAATTAAATAATTAAATATTAATTTTTGAAAATTAAATAAATAAATATTAATATTTGAAAATTAGAAATTAAATATTAATATTTGAAAATTAAATAATTAAATATTAATTTACAAAATTGAATATTTAAATATTAATATTTGAAAATTAGAAATGAAATATTAATATTTGAAAATTAAATAATTAAATATTAATTTACAAAATTAAATATTTAAATATTAATATTTGAAAATTCGAAATTAAATATTAATATTTAAAAATTAAATAATTAAATATTAATTTACAAAATTGAATATTTAAATATTAATATTTGAAAATTAGAAATGAAATATTAATATTTGAAAATTAAATAATTAAATATTAATTTTTGAAAATTAAATAATTAAATATTAATTTACAAAATTAAATATTTAAATATTAATATTTGAAAATTAGAAATTTAATATTAATATTTGAAAATTAAATAATTAAATATTAATTTTTGAAAATTAAATAATTAAATATTAATATTTGATAATTAAATAATTAAATATTAATTAACAAAATTTAATATTTAAATATTAATATTTGAAAATTAGAAATTAAATATTAATATTTGAAAATTAAAAAATAATTAAATATTAATTTACAAAATTAAATATTTAAATATTAATATTTGAAAATTAAATAATTAAATATTAATTTACAAAATTAAATATTTAAATATTAATATTTGAAAATTAAATAATTAAATATTAATTTTTGAAAATTAAATAAATAAATATTAATATTTGAAAATTAGAAATTAAATATTAATATTTGAAAATTAAATAATGAAATATTAATTTACAAAATTAAATATTTAAATATTAATATTTGAAAATTAGAAATTAAATATTAATATTTGAAAATTAAATAATTAAATATTAATTTACAAAATTAAATATTTAAATATTAATATTTGAAAATTAAATAATTAAATATTAATATTTGAAAATCAAATAATTAAATATTAATTTACAAAATTTAATATTTAAATATTAATATTTGAAAAATAGAAATTAAATATTAATATTTGAAAATTAAATAATTAAATATTAATTTACAAAATTAAATATTTAAATATTAATATTTGAAAATTAAATAGTTAAATATTAATATTTGAAAGTTAAATAATGAAATATTCATTTACAAAATTAACTATTTAAATATTAATATTTGAAAATTAGAAATTAAATATTATTATTTGAAAATTAGATAATTAAATATTAATTTTTGAAAATTAAATAATTAAATATTAATTTACAAAATTAAATATTTAAATATTAATATTTGAAAATTAAATATTTAAATATTAATATTTGAAAATTAAATAATTAAATATTAATATTTGAAAATTAAGTAATTTAAAATTAATATTTGAAAATTAAATAATTAAATATTAATTTACAAAATTAAATATTTAAATATTAATATTTGAAAATTAGAAATTAAATATTAATATTTAAAAATTAAATAATTAAATATTAATTTACAAAATTAAATATTTAAATATTAATATTTGAAAATTAAGTAATTTAAAATTAATATTTGAAAATTAAATAATTAAATATTAATATTTGAAAATTAAATAATTAAATATTAATTTTTGAAAATTAAATAATTAAATATTAATTTACAAAATTAAATATTTAAATATTAATATTTGAAAATTAGAAATTACATATTAATATTTGAAAATTAAATAATTTAATATTAATATTTGAAAATTAAATAATTAAATATTAATTTACATAATTAAATATTTAAATATTAATATTTGAAAATTAGAAATTAAATATTAATATTTGAAAATTAAATAATTAAATATTAATTTACAAAATTGAATATTTAAATATTAATATTTGAAAATTAAATAATTAAATATTAATATTTGAAAATTAAAAAATTAAATATTAATTTACAAAATTAAATATTTAAATATTAATATTTGAAAATTAGATAATTAAATAATAATTTTTGAAAATTAGAAATTAAATATTAATATTTGAAGATTAGAAATTAAATATTAATATTTGAAAATTAAATAATTAAATATTAATTTACAAAATTAAATATTTGAATATTAATATTTGAAAATTAGAAATTAAATATTAATATTTGAAAATTAAATAATTGAATAATAATTTACAAAATTAAATATTTAAATATTAATATTTGAAAATTAAAAAATTAAATATTAATTCACAAAATTAAATATTTAAATATGAATATTTGAAAATTAAATAATTAAATAATAATTTTTGAAAATTAAATAATTAAATATTAATCTACAAAATTAAATAATTAAATATTAATTTTTGAAAATTAAATAATTGAATATTAATTTACAAAATTAAACATTTAAAGATTAATATTTGAAAATTAGAAATTAAATATTAATATTTGAAAATAAATAATTAAATATTAATTTACAAAATTGAATATTTAAATATTAATATTTGAAAATTAAATAATTAAATATTAATATTTGAAAATTAAATAATTAAATATTAATTTACAAAATTGAATATTTAAATATTAATATTTGAAAATTAGAAATTAAATATTAATATTTGAAAATTAAATAATTAAATCTTAATTTTTGAAAATTAAATAATTGAATATTAATTTACAAAATTAAATATTTACATATTAATATTTGAAAATTCGAAATTAAATATTAATATTTAAAAATTAAACAATTAAATATTAATTTTTGAAAATGAAATATTTAAATATTAATATTTGAAAATTAAATAATGAAATATTAATTTACAAAATTGAATATTTAAATATTAATATTTGAAAATTAGAAATTAAATATTAATATTTGAAAATTAAAAAATAATGAAATATTAATTTACAAAATGAAATATTTAAATATTAATATTTGAAAATTAAATAATGAAATATTAATTTACAAAATTATATATTTAAATATTAATATTTGAAAATTAAATAATTAAATATTAATTTTTGAAAATTAAATAAATAAATATTAATATTTGAAAATTAGAAATTAAATATTAATATTTGAAAATTAAATAATTAAATATTAATTTACAAAATTAAATATTTAAATATTAATATTTGAAAATTCGAAATTAAATATTAATATTTAAAAATTAAATAATTAAATATTAATATATAAAATTTAATAATTAAATATTAATATTTGAAAATTAGAAATTAAATATTAATATTTGAAAATTAAATAATTAAATATTAATTTACAAAATTAAATATTTAAATATTAATATTTGAAAATTCGAAATTAAATATTAATATTTAAAAATTAAATAATTAAATATTAATTTACAAAATTGAATATTTAAATATTAATATTTGAAAATTAGAAATGAAATATTAATATTTGAAAATTAAATAATTAAATATTAATTTTTGAAAATTAAATAATTAAATATGAATTTACAAAATTACACATAGAAATATTAATATTTGAAAATTAGAAATTAAATATTAATATTTGAAAATTAAATAATTAAATATTAATTTTTGAAAATTAAATTATTAAATATTTATATTTTATAATATATAATTAAATTTTAATTTACAAAATTGAATATTTAAATATTAATTTTTGAAAATTACAAATTAAATATTAATATTTGAAAATTAAAAAATATTTAAATATTATTTTACAAAAATAAAAATTTAAATATTAATATTTGAAAATTAAATAATGAAATATTAATTTACAAAATGAAATATTTCAATATTAATATTTGAAAATTAAATAATTAAATATTAATTTTTGAAAATTAAATAAATAAATATTAATATTTGAAAATTTGAAATTAAATATTAATTTTTGAAAATTAAATAATTAAATCTTAATTCACAAAATTAAATATTTAAATATTAATATTTGAAAATTAGAAATTAAATATTAATATTTGAAAATTAAATAATTAAATATTAATTTACAAAATTAAATAGTTAAATATTAATATTTGAAAATTCGATAGTTAAATATTAATTTTTGAAAATTAAATAATTAAATATTAATTTACAAAATTAAATATTAATATTTGAAAATTAGAAATTAAATATTAATATTTGAAAATTAAATAATGAAATATTAATTTACAAAATTATATATTTAAATATTAATATTTGAAAATTAAATAATTAAATATTAATTTTTGAAAATTAAATAATTAAAGATTAATTTACAAAATTAAATATTTAAATATTAATATTTGAAAATTAGATAATTAAATATTAATATCTGAAAATTAAATAATTGAATATTAATTTTTGAAAATTAAATAATTAAATATTAATATTTGAAAATTAAATAATTAAATATTAATTTACAAAATTAAATATTGAAATATTAATATTTGAAAATTTAATAATTAAATATTAATATTTGAAAATTAAATAATTAAATATTAATTTTTGAAAATTAAATAATTAAACATTAATTTACAAAATTAAATATTTAAAGATTAATATTTGAAAATTAGAAATTAAATATTAATATTTGAAAATTAAATAATTAAATATTAATTTACAAAATTAAATATTTAAATATTAATATTTGAAAATTAAATAATTAAATATTAATATTTGAAAATTAAATAATTAAATATTAATATTTGAAAATTAAATAATTAAATATTAATATTTGAAAATTAAATAATTAAATATTAATTTACAAAATTAAATATTTAAATATTAATATTTGAAAATTAGAAATTGAATATTAATATTTGAAAATTAAATAATTAAAAATTAATATTTGAAAATTAATTAATTAAATATAAATTTACAAAATTAAATATTTGAATATTAATATTTGAAAATTAGAAATTAAATATTAATATTTGAAAATTAAATAATTAAATATTAATTTATAAAATTAAATATTTAAATATTAATATTTGAAAATTAGAAATTAAATATTAATATTTGAAAATTAAATAATTAAATATTAATTTACAAAATTAAAGATTTAAATATTAATATTTGAAAATTAGATAATTAAATATTAATATTTGAAAATTAAATAATTAAATATTAATTTTTGAAAATTAAATAATTAAATATTAATATTTGAAAATTAAATAATTAAATATTAATTTACAAAATTAAATATTTAAATATTAATATTTGAAAATTAGAAATTAAATATTAATATTTGAAAATTAAATAATTAAATATTAATTTACAAAATTAAATATTTAAATATCAATATTTGAAAATTAAATAATTAAATATTAATTTACAAAATTAAATATTTAAATATTAATATTTGAAAATTAAATAATTAAATATTAATATTTGAAAATTAAATAATTAAATATTAATATTTGAAAATTAAATAATTAAATATTAATATTTGAAAATTAAATAATTAAATATTAATTTACAAAATTAAATATTTAAATATTAATATTTGAAAATTAGAAATTAAATATTAATATTTGAAAATTAAATAATTAAATATTAATTTACAAAATTAAATATTTAAATATTAATATTTGAAAATTAAATAATTAAATATTAATATTTGAAAATTAAATAATTAAATATTAATTTACAAAATTAAATATTTAAATATTAATATTTGAAAATTAGAAATTAAATATTAATATTTGAAAATTAAATAATTAAATATTAATTTTTGAAAATTAAATAATTAAATATTAATCTACAAAATTAAATATTTAAATATTAATATTTGAAAATTAGAAATTAAATATTAATATTTGAAAATTAAATAATTAAATATTAATTTTTGAAAATTAAATAATTAAATATTAATATTTGAAAATTAAATAATTAAATATTAATATTACAAAATTAAATATTTAAATATTAATATTTGAAAATTAGAAATTAAATATTAATATTTGATAATAAATAATTAAATATTAATTTACAAAATTGAATATTTAAATATTAATATTTGAAAATTAAAT
>JAZDXF010000146.1:0-59404 GCA_038380155.1 Pseudococcus jackbeardsleyi
AAATTCGAACGGCGATTGTAATCAAGGACGTACTATAATATGGACTGCTAATCCAATGTTAAAAATGAGCGTTGTTTTGAAGCTCGATATATAGGTGCACTTTTTGAAGACCGTCAGAAGTTAGGGAAAGCGTCTCCATAAAGTCACCTTATCCGTCTACCTGCCGGTCTACCCCAAAAATCTCGCGTAATTACCGTAATACCGGTTTTTTCGAGTTTGTGATGTTGCTAGGGCGCGGGCGCCTTCATGCTGTAGGGAACCGCAGCCTAAAGTTGTGTGCGTAAGTAAACAATCTCATTTGGTACGAACCGAAAGTGTCGTCCCATTTAAATACATGTAAAATCGTGAGTTTTCAAATTAATTTTTCTTCGTATTAAACTCAGCGATTTTTTTTGAAACTTAGATATGTTGAAGAAGAATCGTCCTCCTTTAAAATCTTTTTTGTTTCAATAAAATCGCTGTGTTGAATGCAAAGAAATTTGAAATTGAAAACTCGCAATTTTACATGCGATTAAATGGGACGACGTTTTCGGTTCGTACCAAACGAGTTTGTGTATTTACGCACACAATATCGTTGTTAACACACACAAATAAAACTGTGACGTCACGCTGCGGTTCCCTGTCGATCTACCACTGGGTAGACCGGCTGGTAGACCGCAGTTTTCTGAGTGTTTAAATCATTTCGAAACCTCCGCGACCTCCAGTCTACCATGCGAAGCTCGCGAATTAGTTATTTTGATAATTTTTGATTCATTTTGAAATTTGAAATAGATAAATAGTGCATGAGAGCATGATTACAAAAAAGGAACTTGGTTATTATGGATAGATGGCGAGCCAATAACCAAATTCCTTTTTTGTAGTCGCGCATTATTTTATATTTTTTTTATCTATTTCAAATTTCAAAATGAATCAAAAATTATCTAATTAACTAAAACTTCGCGATCTACTCATGGTAGACCGGAGGTTATTAATAATTCATTAAATCATTAATAACCTCCGGTCTACCATGGTAGATTGCGAATTAGTTATTTTTTATTTTCATGATTTTATAAAGTTTATGCACGTAATCAATTCATCATTTTTTTGTAAGGTCCAAAAATCATTTCTTATAGATCATCCATCTGGTCTACCGCGGGTAGATCGCGAGCTGAAGGCATTTTAATTATCTTTTGGCTCACGATAGGTCACGGATGGTTGATTCTTGATTGGTTACTTTTTGCTTCTAATTGTAATTCTAATTATTAAAAAATTTAAGGACCTTTGAATAAAAATATAATTACAGTCTTCAACCTTCCGGTCTATCGCGAGCCAAAAGCTAATTAAAAAATGCCTTCAGCTCGCGATCTACCCGCGGTAGACCAGATGGATGATCTATAAGAAATGATTTTTGGACCTTTGAAAAAAATATGAAATTTATAAAATCATCAAAAATATCAAAATAACTAATTCGCGATCTACCTGTAGTAGACCGGAGACCGGAGCCTCAAAGATGCAAAGGTTCAAAAAATGTTAGTTTTCCAACTCCAAGTCCAATTCCTTGCAGCTTCGAGTAGACGTTGGAAAAATAACATTTTTTGAACCTTTGCATCTTTGAGTTCATTATAAAAGCAAAACTTCGTACTACGCACGAAAAAAAAATCACTTCAGCGTTTTAGAGGTGCAGAGTATGACCCAACAACCTTTATTTCGGAGTTGGCACAGGCCGGCTGTACAGAGTGTCAGCACTGTCCAAACAGAACGCGGAGGGTTCGGTATTACACGTACGTATCGCGATTTGTACATTGATCATTGTACAAAGTTCGATAGTTCGGACACTGTTCGAACACTTCGCGGTTGGTACAAAATCACCTGTACCAATCGCGATACGTACTATTTCGGACTTTGAGTCTAACATATATACACATATATAAATGTTGCTTCAAGTAACATTATACCTCCATTGTTGGATCAGGTACGACTGAACATTAAAGCATTCAGCTAGGCCTATAACTGCTCTGACTCTTTTGGCTTCTTCCTCAATGAATGTTATAACGTATTCCGCAGCGATTTCCAAATCCTGCCAAAGCAATTCTTCCTCAGCAGGACCTAAAACTGTAAAACAAAACGTACACAAATAAGTTATATTCTTAAGACTTCTTACTTGTATTAAACCAGACTTGCATACATTCATTTTCTACTGGCATTGCATCTAAGGCATGTCCGCCTTCTGGTTCTTCGTCATTCACACCGCTAATATATCCTTCGTCTTCGTTGAACCTGTAGATTAAAAAAAAATTTTCAACACCATGCTCTATTTAATAGGTATGTAGCGAATACATAGATACTGGAGATCAGCATGATACCGCTTACATGTTGTAGGTACTTAGCACAGTAGCCAAAAGTACCACTTTGTATTTGGTATTTGAAAGTTGGGGTTTGAGTAATGGGTATCTCTATCGCACAATTCTCATTCAACTTCTCATAGGCATCTCAAGCATTGCTGAGATTGAAAATTTTGGGGATCAAGTATTGAGAGATGAAGGCAAAGCCATGTATGTACTTGGTGCAGTGGAGATGATACCAGTTTTGATTTGATATCGCTTGTAGGCGGGGAGGCCTGCCATCTGACACTCTTCTACACCTCTCATTGCACGTATCATCAGCATGTTAGCATCTCCAGTATCAGTAGTGTAGGCATTGTAGGCGATGTAGATCAAAGTATCGCAGAAGAAGTACCCATTGCTCTGGAGGTATTCATAATTACTAAAATATAGCTGTAATCGCCATACCTGCTACAGCTACACTGGTTTTATTGACTACCCAGCGGCACTATACTCATCTCTAGAAGGTACATATCATGCAGTAGAAAATCACAAATGATTTGGTTTTATCCACAAACCATTATATAATATGGTATACAAATGAGTTGACAACCTGGGATACGCCATTGTTCGGCATCGCAATGATCAATGATAGTTCCTTGGTACATGTGATGGAAAATTAAAACTGATGTTGCCAGTTCTGTGCAGGGCACATAAGTGGCATCATGCTCTTATCTAATACACTGTATAAACTTGAATTGAAATAAAAGCTCACCATGAATCAAACCACATATCGTAACGACGAAGATGAACTCTTTCAATTCTCTCCAAACTTCTTAGATGCATAATCAGCCTACTGGTGAAAATTTGAGGATTCATTGTTTAGTTATTGTTTGATAATGGTGAATAAACCAAAAAAATTAAACGACAAGTGAAAATTTTAACGCCAACAAGTACATAGAATTCATGAATAGAAATGGAGTAGGTACTTATGTGTAGTACTACATACAAACATAGTTGCTGAACTCTGGCGGATTTTTTTGTAAAAAAAAAATAAATAAATAATAATAATAATAATAATAAAAAAGTTAAAATTAAGCTCTGGATTCCATTTATTTTTGGGTTTGAAAACTAGTATACCCAATTCTAAATGTGACATGTTAACCTTTCAGATTTTTAGGGTTCCCTGCCCCTGGAGGCCGTGGAACCCTATTAAAATCACGTTTTCTTCTTAATTTCCGTCTTCGGATATTTATTTTTTATAGATCGTTATTGGTTAAGTTTCAATGACATCAAGCTGCATCGTGTCAATAAACCAATCAGGAGAAAGGAAGAAATTATGGAAGTTCTGAGTTCAATTTTTTTGTGTGGAGCATTATTTTACTTCTTTAGACTTCAATTCGAAATTTCTTTCCTCAAAATTTTAAAATAATATAAGGCGACAGCGACTTTTGAATTTGTGTTTCAACAAAAAATGTTTTCAAGCTTTAGGACGGATTGAAGCATACTTCAGTAATTGTTTTATGTTTATCAAGTTTTTTTTCTATCCGAATTAAATCAGTAACAGGAAATATAAAAGTAGGACAGTAGGAGAAAAGGGATCCGATGCGACGTAATTTTTTTTTAGTACCTATGCTTAGTAAATTTTCTCAGTCCACATTTCAAGTTCAATGGTACAGTAAATCAAAATTTTAATTTTCCAAAAAATTCCAGGAACCCTATTGCCAGGTCGCCTGCGACCCTGCTTGTTTTGTTCTTGAAAGTTTTCAATTGTCCAACTACAATTCAACCATTTAACCTTTGCCATCAAAATTTAGGGAGTAAGTAAATAAATTTGTGTTGGAACTTTGAATATAAGTATACCATTGTTTTTTCTTGATTCTACTATAAGCGGATAATTTTCAGCACTTGTCAGCCTATAATTATCAAATTACTCGACTCAAACAAATTTGGGTGTTGAAAAATTTGTTGCTAATTACAAAAACTCGAGTACTAAAAACTCAGGACCATAATTTTTCAAGTATTGAAATTTCTTGAAGCTATCAAAATATTGTTTCATGATTTTTTTGTTCTTCAGCCATTTCTTTTTTGGCATAGAATGGATTGAAGATCTCTTCACAATGGAATTAACTAAAAATGAAACCCAAATATTTCGTTTCATACCAATATATTTACAGACAAAAAAAAAACTGAACAGAAACGCAAACATAGATCAAACATGATATGAAAGAAAACAAAGTCAAATTTAAATGAAATAGAAGAAACAAAACCAAAAAATCAAGTACAAAATAAACAGAAAGCTAACAAAACAATGTTGTAAAATTAAAACAGGCGGATAAACATAACAGAAAAAAATATGCTACAAATAATTAAATTAAAAGACACAATTGAAAAAATATATGAAATATTATTCTACAAAAAAAAAAAGTTTTAATTTAACTGGGAATGAAATCATGTAAAGATATGAATTTGAATTTTCCAAAAAATAAAAAAAAAGTATTGAAACCAAGTTTATTAAGTCGAGGAAAAAGCTAAACTGAATAAATTCAAGTTGCAAATAGCAAAATTAAATCAATATGATTGCATAAAGTGTAGATTTTCAGAGTTAGGTATTTTGAAAAAAAAACAGAACAAAACAAAAAACCAAAATAGAATAAAAGGTATGAATTTTGCTAGTTCCCCCTCTATGTACTTTTTTGGAATCTGAGGAAAGAGTATAAAAAAATTCAATTTCCACAGAATTTGTTGAACCCAAGTGAAGTATTAAAGATAGAAAAATTGTATGACATTTTAAATGTAGAACCAATTTTAGACAGAGTTGGAAAATTCTTGAGAATGTTACCTAACCACACTTATAAGCAAATGGAACAAGTATTGGGAAATTAAATCTTAATTTTAAATCACAGATATAATACATCAGAAAATTAATAAATACATATATACACATATATAAATGTTGCTTCAAGTAACATTATACCTCCATTGTTGGATCAGGTACGACTGAACATTGAAGCATTCAGCTAGGCCTATAACTGCTCTGACTCTTTTGGCTTCTTCCTCAATGAATGTTATAACGTATTTCGCAGCGATTTCCAAATCCTGCCAAAGCAATTCTTCCTCAGCAGGACCTAAAACTGTAAAACAAAACGTACACGAATAAGTTATATTCTTAAGACTTCTTACTTGTATTAAACCAGACTTGCATACATTCATTTTCTACTGGCATTGCATCTAAGGCATGTCCGCCTTCTGGTTCTTCGTCATTCACACCGCTAATATATCCTTCGTCTTCGTTGAACCTGTAGATTAAAAAAAATTTTCAACACCATGCTCTATTTAATAGGTATGTAGCGAATACATAGATACTGGAGATCAGCATGATACCGCTTACATGTTGTAGGTACTTAGCACAGTAGCCAAAAGTACCACTTTGTATTTGGTATTTGAAAGTTGGGGTTTGAGTAATGGGTATCTCTATCGCACAATTCTCATTCAACTTCTCATAGGCATCTCAAGCATTGCTGAGATTGAAAATTTTGGGGATCAAGTATTGAGAGATGAAGGCAAAGCCATGTATGTACTTGGTGCAGTGGAGATGATACCAGTTTTGATTTGATATCGCTTGTAGGCGGGGAGGCCTGCCATCTGACACTCTTCTACACCTCTCATTGCACGTATCATCAGCATGTTATTGTCCGCCCAATATATCTTGAGACGTCCGCCTAATGCATAAAGTAGGCAAAAAGCGTTACACTCAGGGATTCTCAATTTGGGTTTGAATGAAAAAAATTAGATTACTTTTTAACGCAGTGTTATTTTTATAATGTTTGGTGGCCAATTATTTCTTGATTGTACACTACATTGCGAAACCCTGTAGTGCATTTTGCCTACTCCGGCTTTCAGGCGGACGTCTCAAGATATATTGGGCGGACAATAGCATCTCCAGTATCAGTAGTGTAGGCATTGTAGGCGATGTAGATCAAAGTATCGCAGAAGAAGTACCTATTGCTCTGGGGGTATTCATAATTACTAAAATGTAGCTGTAATCGCCATACCTGCTACAGCTACACTCGTTTCATTGACTACCCAGCGGCACTATACTCATCTCTAGAAGGTACATATCATGCAGTAGAAAATCACAAATGATTTGGTTTTATCCACAAACCATTATATAATATGGTATACAAATGAGTTGACTACCTGGGATACGCCATTGTTCGGCATCGCAATGATCAATGATAGTTCCTTGGTACATGTGATGGAAAATTAAAACTGATGTTGCCAGTTCTGTGCAGGGCACATAAGTGGCATCATGCTCTTATCTAATACACTGTATAAACTTGAATTGAAATAAAAGCTCACCATGAATCAAACCACATATCATAACGACGAAGATAAACTCTTTCAATTCTCTCCAAACTTCTTAGATGCATAATCAGCCTACTGGTGAAAATTTGAGGATTCATTGTTTAGTTATTGTTTGATAATGGTGAATAAACCAAAAAAATTAAACGACAAGTGAAAATTTTAACACCAACAAGTACATAGAATTCATGAATAGAAATGGAGTAGGTACTTATGTGTAGTACTACATACAAACATAGTTGCTGAACTCTGGCGGATTTTTTTGTAAAAAAAAAAATAAATAATAATAATAATAATAATAATAATAATAATAGAAAAGTTAAAATTAAGCTCTGGATTCCATTTATTTTTGGGTTTGAAAACTAGTATACCCAATTCTAAATGTGACATGTTAACCTTTCCGATTTTTAGGGTTCCCTGCCCCTGGAGGCCGTGGAACCCTATTAAAATCACGTTTTCTTCTTAATTTCCGTCTTCGGATGTTTATTTTTTTATAGATCGTTATTGGTTAAGTTTCAATGACATCAAGCTGCATCGTGTCAATAAACCAATCAGGAGAAAGGAAGAAATTATGGAAGTTCTGAGTTCAATTTTTTTGTGTGGAGCATTATTTTACTTCTTTAGACTTCAATTCAAATTTCTTTCCTCAAAATTTTAAAATAATATAAGGCGACAGCTAATTTTGAATTTTTTTCAACAAAAAATGTTTTCAAGCTTTAGGACGGATTGAAGCATACTTCAGTAATTGTTTTATGTTTATCAAGTTTTTTTCTATCCGAATTAAATCAGTAACAGGAAATATAAAAGTAGGACAGTAGGAGAAAAGGGATCCGATGCGACGTAATTTTTTTAGTACCTATGCTTAGTAAATTTTCTCAGTCCACATTTCAAGTTCAATGGTACAGTAAATCAAAATTTTAATTTTCCAAAAAATTCCAGGAACCCTATTGCCAGGTCGCCTGCGACCCTGCTTGTTTTGTTCTTGAAAGTTTTCAATTGTCCAACTACAATTCAACCATTTAACCTTTGCCATCAAAATTTAGGGAGTAAGTAAATAAATTTGTGTTGGAACTTTGAATATAAGTATACCATTGTTTTTTCTTGATTCTACTATAAGCGGATAATTTTCAGCACTTGTCAGCCTATAATTATCAAATTACTCGACTCAAACAAATTTGGGTGTTGAAAAATTTGTTGCTAATTACAAAAACTCGAGTACTAAAAACTCAGGACCATAATTTTTCAAGTATTGAAATTTCTTGAAGCTATCAAAATATTGTTTCATGATTTTTTTGTTCTTCAGCCATTTCTTTTTGGCATAGAATGGATTGAAGATCTCTTCACAATGGAATTAACTAAAAATGAAACCCAAATATTTCGTTTCATACCAATATATTTACAGACAAAAAAACTGAACAGAAACGCAAACATAGATCAATCATGATATGAAAGAAAACAAAGTCAAATTTAAATGAAATAGAAGAAACAAAACCAAAAAATCAAGTACAAAATAAACAGAAAGCTAACAAAACAATGTTGTAAAATTAAAACAGGCGGATAAACATAACAGAAAAAAATATGCTACAAATAATTAAATTAAAAGACACAATTGAAAAAATATATGAAATATTATTCTACAAAAAAAAAAAGTTTTAATTTAACTGGGAATGAAATCATGTAAAGATATGAATTTGAATTTTCCAAAAAATAAAAAAAAAGTATTGAAACCAAGTTTATTAAGTCGAGGAAAAAGCTAAACTGAATAAATTCAAGTTGCAAATAGCAAAATTAAATCAATATGATTGCATAAAGTGTAGATTTTCAGAGTTAGGTATTTTGAAAAAAAAAAACAGAACAAAACAAAAAACCAAAATAGAATAAAAGGTATGAATTTTGCTAGTTCCCCCTCTATGTACTTTTTTGGAATCTGAGGAAAGAGTATAAAAAAATTCAATTTCCACAGAATTTGTTGAACCCAAGTGAAGTATTAAAGATAGAAAAATTGTATGACATTTTAAATGTAGAACCAATTTTAGACAGAGTTGGAAAATTCTTGAGAATGTTACCTAACCACACTTATAAGCAAATGGAACAAGTATTGGGAAATTAAATCTTAATTTTAAATCACAGATATAATACATCAGAAAAATTAATAAATACATATATACACATATATAAATGTTGCTTCCAGTAACATTATACCTCCATTGTTGGATCAGGTACGACTGAACATTGAAGCATTCAGCTAGGCCTATAACTGCTCTGACTCTTTTGGCTTCTTCCTCAATGAATGTTATAACGTATTTCGCAGCGATTTCCAAATCCTGCCAAAGCAATTCTTCCTCAGCAGGACCTAAAACTGTAAAACAAAACGCATTACCACGAAGAAGTTATATTCTTAAGACTTCTTACTGCTAAGAACCCAGACTTGCCTCCATTCATTTTCTCCAGGCATGTCATCTAATGCATGTACGCCATCTGGTTCATCGTCACTCACACCGCTAATATATCCCTCGTCTTCGTTGAACCTGTAGATTAAAAAAAATTTTCAACACCATGCTCTATTTAATAGGTATGTAGCGAATACATAGATACTGGAGATCAGCATGATACCGCTTACATGTTGTAGGTACTTAGCACAGTAGCCAAAAGTACCACTTTGTATTTGGTATTTGAAAGTTGGGGTTTGAGTAATGGGTATCTCTATCGCACAATTCTCATTCAACTTCTCATAGGCATCTCAAGCATTGCTGAGATTGAAAATTTTGGGGATCAAGTATTGAGAGATGAAGGCAAAGCCATGTATGTACTTGGTGCAGTGGAGATGATACCAGTTTTGATTTGATATCGCTTGTAGGCGGGGAGGCCTGCCATCTGACACTCTTCTACACCTCTCATTGCACGTATCATCAGCATGTTATTGTCCGCCCAATATATCTTGAGACGTCCGCCTAATGCATAAAGTAGGCAAAAAGCGTTACACTCAGGGATTCTCAATTTGGGTTTGAATGAAAAAAATTAGATTACTTTTTAACGCAGTGTTATTTTTATAATGTTTGGTGGCCAATTATTTCTTGATTGTACACTACATTGCGAAACCCTGTAGTGCATTTTGCCTACTCCGGCTTTCAGGCGGACGTCTCAAGATATATTGGGCGGACAATAGCATCTCCAGTATCAGTAGTGTAGGCATTGTAGGCGATGTAGATCAAAGTATCGCAGAAGAAGTACCTATTGCTCTGGGGGTATTCATAATTACTAAAATGTAGCTGTAATCGCCATACCTGCTACAGCTACACTCGTTTCATTGACTACCCAGCGGCACTATACTCATCTCTAGAAGGTACATATCATGCAGTAGAAAATCACAAATGATTTGGTTTTATCCACAAACCATTATATAATATGGTATACAAATGAGTTGACTACCTGGGATACGCCATTGTTCGGCATCGCAATGATCAATGATAGTTCCTTGGTACATGTGATGGAAAATTAAAACTGATGTTGCCAGTTCTGTGCAGGGCACATAAGTGGCATCATGCTCTTATCTAATACACTGTATAAACTTGAATTGAAATAAAAGCTCACCATGAATCAAACCACATATCGTAACGACGAAGATAAACTCTTTCAATTCTCTCCAAACTTCTTAGATGCATAATCAGCCTACTGGTGAAAATTTGAGGATTCATTGTTTAGTTATTGTTTGATAATGGTGAATAAACCAAAAAAATTAAACGACAAGTGAAAATTTTAACACCAACAAGTACATAGAATTCATGAATAGAAATGGAGTAGGTACTTATGTGCAGTACTGCATACAAACATAGTTGCTGAACTCTGGCGGATTTTTTTGTAAAAAAAAAAATAAATAATAATAATAATAATAATAATAATAATAATAATAGAAAAGTTAAAATTAAGCTCTGGATTCCATTTATTTTTGGGTTTGAAAACTAGTATACCCAATTCTAAATGTGACATGTTAACCTTTCCGATTTTTAGGGTTCCCTGCCCCTGGAGGCCGTGGAACCCTATTAAAATCACGTTTTCTTCTTAATTTCCGTCTTCGGATATTTATTTTTTTATAGATCGTTATTGGTTAAGTTTCAATGACATCAAGCTGCATCGTGTCAATAAACCAATCAGGAGAAAGGAAGAAATTATGGAAGTTCTGAGTTCAATTTTTTTGTGTGGAGCATTATTTTACTTCTTTAGACTTCAATTCGAAATTTCTTTCCTCAAAATTTTAAAATAATATAAGGCGACAGCTAATTTTGAATTTTTTTTCAACAAAAAATGTTTTCAAGCTTTAGGACGGATTGAAGCATACTTCAGTAATTGTTTTATGTTTATCAAGTTTTTTTTCTATCCGAATTAAATCAGTAACAGGAAATATAAAAGTAGGACAGTAGGAGAAAAGGGATCCGATGCGACGTAATTTTTTTAGTACCTATGCTTAGTAAATTTTCTCAGTCCACATTTCAAGTTCAATGGTACAGTAAATCAAAATTTTAATTTTCCAAAAAATTCCAGGAACCCTATTGCCAGGTCGCCTGCGACCCTGCTTGTTTTGTTCTTGAAAGTTTTCAATTGTCCAACTACAATTCAACCATTTAACCTTTGCCATCAAAATTTAGGGAGTAAGTAAATAAATTTGTGTTGGAACTTTGAATATAAGTATACCATTGTTTTTTCTTGATTCTACTATAAGCGGATAATTTTCAGCACTTGTCAGCCTATAATTATCAAATTACTCGACTCAAACAAATTTGGGTGTTGAAAAATTTGTTGCTAATTACAAAAACTCGAGTACTAAAAACTCAGGACCATAATTTTTCAAGTATTGAAATTTCTTGAAGCTATCAAAATATTGTTTCATGATTTTTTTGTTCTTCAGCCATTTCTTTTTGGCATAGAATGGATTGAAGATCTCTTCACAATGGAATTAACTAAAAATGAAACCCAAATATTTCGTTTCATACCAATATATTTACAGACAAAAAAACTGAACAGAAACGCAAACATAGATCAAACATGATATGAAAGAAAACAAAGTCAAATTTAAATGAAATAGAAGAAACAAAACCAAACAATCAAGTACAAAATAAACAGAAAGCTAACAAAACACTGTTGTAAAATTAAAACAGGCGGATAAACATAACAGAAAAAATATGCTACAAATAATTAAATTAAAAGACACAATTGAAAAAATATATGAAATATTATTCTACAAAAAAAAGTTTTAATTTAACTGGGAATGAAATCATGTAAAGATATGAATTTGAATTTTCCAAAAAATAAAAAAGTATTGAAACCAAGTTTATTAAGTCGAGGAAAAAGCTAAACTGAATAAATTCAAGTTGCAAATAGCAAAATTAAATCAATATGATTGCATAAAGTGTAGATTTTCAGAGTTAGGTATTTTGAAAAAAACAGAACAAAACAAAAAACCAAAATAGAATAAAAGGTATGAATTTTGCTAGTTCCCCCTCTATGTACTTTTTTGGAATCTGAGGAAAGAGTATAAAAAATTCAATTTCCACAGAATTTGTTGAACCCAAGTGAAGTATTAAAGATAGAAAAATTGTATGACATTTTAAATGTAGAACCAATTTTAGACAGAGTTGGAAAATTCTTGAGAATGTTACCTAACCACACTTATAAGCAAATGGAACAAGTATTGGGAAATTAAATCTTAATTTTAAATCACAGATATAATACATCAGAAAATTAATAAATACATATATACACATATATAAATGTTGCTTCAAGTAACATTATACCTCCATTGTTGGATCAGGTACGACTGAACATTGAAGCATTCAGCTAGGCCTATAACTGCTCTGACTCTTTTGGCTTCTTCCTCAATGAATGTTATAACGTATTTCGCAGCGATTTCCAAATCCTGCCAAAGCAATTCTTCCTCAGCAGGACCTAAAACTGTAAAACAAAACGTACACGAATAAGTTATATTCTTAAGACTTCTTACTTGTATTAAACCAGACTTGCATACATTCATTTTCTACTGGCATTGCATCTAAGGCATGTCCGCCTTCTGGTTCTTCGTCATTCACACCGCTAATATATCCTTCGTCTTCGTTGAACCTGTAGATTAAAAAAAAAATTTTCAACACCATGCTCTATTTAATAGGTATGTAGCGAATACATAGATACTGGAGATCAGCATGATACCGCTTACATGTTGTAGGTACTTAGCACAGTAGCCAAAAGTACCACTTTGTATTTGGTATTTGAAAGTTGGGGTTTGAGTAATGGGTATCTCTATCGCACAATTCTCATTCAACTTCTCATAGGCATCTCAAGCATTGCTGAGATTGAAAATTTTGGGGATCAAGTATTGAGAGATGAAGGCAAAGCCATGTATGTACTTGGTGCAGTGGAGATGATACCAGTTTTGATTTGATATCGCTTGTAGGCGGGGAGGCCTGCCATCTGACACTCTTCTACACCTCTCATTGCACGTATCATCAGCATGTTATTGTCCGCCCAATATATCTTGAGACGTACGCCGAATGCATAAAGTAGGGCAAAAGCGTTAAACTCAGGGATTCTCAATTTGGGTTTGAATGAAAAAAATTAGATTACTTTTTAACGCAGTGTTATTTTTATAATGTTTGGTGGCCAATTATTTCTTGATTGTACACTACATTGCGAAACCCTGTAGTGCATTTTGCCTACTCCGGCTTTCAGGCGGACGTCTCAAGATATATTGGGCGGACAATAGCATCTCCAGTATCAGTAGTGTAGGCATTGTAGGCGATGTAGATCAAAGTATCGCAGAAGAAGTACCTATTGCTCTGGGGGTATTCATAATTACTAAAATGTAGCTGTAATCGCCATACCTGCTACAGCTACACTCGTTTCATTGACTACCCAGCGGCACTATACTCATCTCTAGAAGGTACATATCATGCAGTAGAAAATCACAAATGATTTGGTTTTATCCACAAACCATTATATAATATGGTATACAAATGAGTTGACTACCTGGGATACGCCATTGTTCGGCATCGCAATGATCAATGATAGTTCCTTGGTACATGTGATGGAAAATTAATACTGATGTTGCCAGGTCTGTGCAGGGCACATAAGTGGCATCATGCTCTTATCTAATACACTGTATAAACTTGAATTGAAATAAAAGCTCACCATGAATCAAACCACATATCATAACGACGAAGATAAACTCTTTCAATTCTCTCCAAACTTCTTAGATGCATAATCAGCCTACTGGTGAAAATTTGAGGATTCATTGTTTAGTTATTGTTTGATAATGGTGAATAAACCAAAAAAATTAAACGACAAGTGAAAATTTTAACACCAACAAGTACATAGAATTCATGAATAGAAATGGAGTAGGTACTTATGTGTAGTACTACATACAAACATAGTTGCTGAACTCTGGCGGATTTTTTTGTAAAAAAAAAAATAAATAATAATAATAATAATAATAATAATAATAATAGAAAAGTTAAAATTAAGCTCTGGATTCCATTTATTTTTGGGTTTGAAAACTAGTATACCCAATTCTAAATGTGACATGTTAACCTTTCCGATTTTTAGGGTTCCCTGCCCCTGGAGGCCGTGGAACCCTATTAAAATCACGTTTTCTTCTTAATTTCCGTCTTCGGATGTTTATTTTTTTATAGATCGTTATTGGTTAAGTTTCAATGACATCAAGCTGCATCGTGTCAATAAACCAATCAGGAGAAAGGAAGAAATTATGGAAGTTCTGAGTTCAATTTTTTTGTGTGGAGCATTATTTTACTTCTTTAGACTTCAATTCGAAATTTCTTTCCTCAAAATTTTAAAATAATATAAGGCGACAGCTAATTTTGAATTTTTTTTTCAACAAAAAATGTTTTCAAGCTTTAGGACGGATTGAAGCATACTTCAGTAATTGTTTTATGTTTATCAAGTTTTTTTTCTATCCGAATTAAATCAGTAACAGGAAATATAAAAGTAGGACAGTAGGAGAAAAGGGATCCGATGCGACGTAATTTTTTTTTAGTACCTATGCTTAGTAAATTTTCTCAGTCCACATTTCAAGTTCAATGGTACAGTAAATCAAAATTTTAATTTTCCAAAAAATTCCAGGAACCCTATTGCCAGGTCGCCTGCGACCCTGCTTGTTTTGTTCTTGAAAGTTTTCAATTGTCCAACTACAATTCAACCATTTAACCTTTGCCATCAAAATTTAGGGAGTAAGTAAATAAATTTGTGTTGGAACTTTGAATATAAGTATACCATTGTTTTTTCTTGATTCTACTATAAGCGGATAATTTTCAGCACTTGTCAGCCTATAATTATCAAATTACTCGACTCAAACAAATTTGGGTGTTGAAAAATTTGTTGCTAATTACAAAAACTCGAGTACTAAAAACTCAGGACCATAATTTTTCAAGTATTGAAATTTCTTGAAGCTATCAAAATATTGTTTCATGATTTTTTTGTTCTTCAGCCATTTCTTTTTTGGCATAGAATGGATTGAAGATCTCTTCACAATGGAATTAACTAAAAATGAAACCCAAATATTTCGTTTCATACCAATATATTTACAGACAAAAAAAAAACTGAACAGAAACGCAAACATAGATCAAACATGATATGAAAGAAAACAAAGTCAAATTTAAATGAAATAGAAGAAACAAAACCAAAAAATCAAGTACAAAATAAACAGAAAGCTAACAAAACAATGTTGTAAAATTAAAACAGGCGGATAAACATAACAGAAAAAAATATGCTACAAATAATTAAATTAAAAGACACAATTGAAAAAATATATGAAATATTATTCTACAAAAAAAAAAGTTTTAATTTAACTGGGAATGAAATCATGTAAAGATATGAATTTGAATTTTCCAAAAAATAAAAAAAAAGTATTGAAACCAAGTTTATTAAGTCGAGGAAAAAGCTAAACTGAATAAATTCAAGTTGCAAATAGCAAAATTAAATCAATATGATTGCATAAAGTGTAGATTTTCAGAGTTAGGTATTTTGAAAAAAAAAACAAAACAAAACAAAAAACCAAAATAGAATAAAAGGTATGAATTTTGCTAGTTCCCCCTCTATGTACTTTTTTGGAATCTGAGGAAAGAGTATAAAAAAATTCAATTTCCACAGAATTTGTTGAACCCAAGTGAAGTATTAAAGATAGAAAAATTGTATGACATTTTAAATGTAGAACCAATTTTAGACAGAGTTGGAAAATTCTTGAGAATGTTACCTAACCACACTTATAAGCAAATGGAACAAGTATTGGGAAATTAAATCTTAATTTTAAATCACAGATATAATACATCAGAAAATTAATAAATACATATATACACATATATAAATGTTGCTTCAAGTAACATTATACCTCCATTGTTGGATCAGGTACGACTGAACATTGAAGCATTCAGCTAGGCCTATAACTGCTCTGACTCTTTTGGCTTCTTCCTCAATGAATGTTATAACGTATTTCGCAGCGATTTCCAAATCCTGCCAAAGCAATTCTTCCTCAGCAGGACCTAAAACTGTAAAACAAAACGTACACGAATAAGTTATATTCTTAAGACTTCTTACTTGTATTAAACCAGACTTGCATACATTCATTTTCTACTGGCATTGCATCTAAGGCATGTCCGCCTTCTGGTTCTTCGTCATTCACACCGCTAATATATCCTTCGTCTTCGTTGAACCTGTAGATTAAAAAAAAAATTTTCAACACCATGCTCTATTTAATAGGTATGTAGCGAATACATAGATACTGGAGATCAGCATGATACCGCTTACATGTTGTAGGTACTTAGCACAGTAGCCAAAAGTACCACTTTGTATTTGGTATTTGAAAGTTGGGGTTTGAGTAATGGGTATCTCTATCGCACAATTCTCATTCAACTTCTCATAGGCATCTCAAGCATTGCTGAGATTGAAAATTTTGGGGATCAAGTATTGAGAGATGAAGGCAAAGCCATGTATGTACTTGGTGCAGTGGAGATGATACCAGTTTTGATTTGATATCGCTTGTAGGCGGGGAGGCCTGCCATCTGACACTCTTCTACACCTCTCATTGCACGTATCATCAGCATGTTATTGTCCGCCCAATATATCTTGAGACGTCCGCCTAATGCATAAAGTAGGCAAAAAGCGTTACACTCAGGGATTCTCAATTTGGGTTTGAATGAAAAAAATTAGATTACTTTTTAACGCAGTGTTATTTTTATAATGTTTGGTGGCCAATTATTTCTTGATTGTACACTACATTGCGAAACCCTGTAGTGCATTTTGCCTACTCCGGCTTTCAGGCGGACGTCTCAAGATATATTGGGCGGACAATAGCATCTCCAGTATCAGTAGTGTAGGCATTGTAGGCGATGTAGATCAAAGTATCGCAGAAGAAGTACCTATTGCTCTGGAGGTATTCATAATTACTAAAATATAGCTGTAATCGCCATACCTGCTACAGCTACACTCGTTTTATTGACTACCCAGCGGCACTATACTCATCTCTAGAAGGTACATATCATGCAGTAGAAAATCACAAATGATTTGGTTTTATCCACAAACCATTATATAATATGGTATACAAATGAGTTGACAACCTGGGATACGCCATTGTTCGGCATCGCAATGATCAATGATAGTTCCTTGGTACATGTGATGGAAAATTAAAACTGATGTTGCCAGTTCTGTGCAGGGCACATAAGTGGCATCATGCTCTTATCTAATACACTGTATAAACTTGAATTGAAATAAAAGCTCACCATGAATCAAACCACATATCGTAACGACGAAGATGAACTCTTTCAATTCTCTCCAAACTTCTTAGATGCATAATCAGCCTACTGGTGAAAATTTGAGGATTCATTGTTTAGTTATTGTTTGATAATGGTGAATAAACCAAAAAAATTAAACGACAAGTGAAAATTTTAACGCCAACAAGTACATAGAATTCATGAATAGAAATGGAGTAGGTACTTATGTGTAGTACTACATACAAACATAGTTGCTGAACTCTGGCGGATTTTTTTGTAAAAAAAAAATAAATAAATAATAATAATAATAATAATAATAAAAAAGTTAAAATTAAGCTCTGGATTCCATTTATTTTTGGGTTTGAAAACTAGTATACCCAATTCTAAATGTGACATGTTAACCTTTCAGATTTTTAGGGTTCCCTGCCCCTGGAGGCCGTGGAACCCTATTAAAATCACGTTTTCTTCTTAATTTCCGTCTTCGGATATTTATTTTTTTATAGATCGTTATTGGTTAAGTTTCAATGACATCAAGCTGCATCGTGTCAATAAACCAATCAGGAGAAAGGAAGAAATTATGGAAGTTCTGAGTTCAATTTTTTTGTGTGGAGCATTATTTTACTTCTTTAGACTTCAATTCGAAATTTCTTTCCTCAAAATTTTAAAATAATATAAGGCGACAGCTAATTTTGAATTTTTTTTTCAACAAAAAATGTTTTCAAGCTTTAGGACGGATTGAAGCATACTTCAGTAATTGTTTTATGTTTATCAAGTTTTTTTTCTATCCGAATTAAATCAGTAACAGGAAATATAAAAGTAGGACAGTAGGAGAAAAGGGATCCGATGCGACGTAATTTTTTTTTAGTACCTATGCTTAGTAAATTTTCTCAGTCCACATTTCAAGTTCAATGGTACAGTAAATCAAAATTTTAATTTTCCAAAAAATTCCAGGAACCCTATTGCCAGGTCGCCTGCGACCCTGCTTGTTTTGTTCTTGAAAGTTTTCAATTGTCCAACTACAATTCAACCATTTAACCTTTGCCATCAAAATTTAGGGAGTAAGTAAATAAATTTGTGTTGGAACTTTGAATATAAGTATACCATTGTTTTTTCTTGATTCTACTATAAGCGGATAATTTTCAGCACTTGTCAGCCTATAATTATCAAATTACTCGACTCAAACAAATTTGGGTGTTGAAAAATTTGTTGCTAATTACAAAAACTCGAGTACTAAAAACTCAGGACCATAATTTTTCAAGTATTGAAATTTCTTGAAGCTATCAAAATATTGTTTCATGATTTTTTTGTTCTTCAGCCATTTCTTTTTTGGCATAGAATGGATTGAAGATCTCTTCACAATGGAATTAACTAAAAATGAAACCCAAATATTTCGTTTCATACCAATATATTTACAGACAAAAAAAAAACTGAACAGAAACGCAAACATAGATCAAACATGATATGAAAGAAAACAAAGTCAAATTTAAATGAAATAGAAGAAACAAAACCAAAAAATCAAGTACAAAATAAACAGAAAGCTAACAAAACAATGTTGTAAAATTAAAACAGGCGGATAAACATAACAGAAAAAAATATGCTACAAATAATTAAATTAAAAGACACAATTGAAAAAATATATGAAATATTATTCTACAAAAAAAAAAGTTTTAATTTAACTGGGAATGAAATCATGTAAAGATATGAATTTGAATTTTCCAAAAAATAAAAAAAAAGTATTGAAACCAAGTTTATTAAGTCGAGGAAAAAGCTAAACTGAATAAATTCAAGTTGCAAATAGCAAAATTAAATCAATATGATTGCATAAAGTGTAGATTTTCAGAGTTAGGTATTTTGAAAAAAAAACAAAACAAAACAAAAAACCAAAATAGAATAAAAGGTATGAATTTTGCTAGTTCCCCCTCTATGTACTTTTTTGGAATCTGAGGAAAGAGTATAAAAAAATTCAATTTCCACAGAATTTGTTGAACCCAAGTGAAGTATTAAAGATAGAAAAATTGTATGACATTTTAAATGTAGAACCAATTTTAGACAGAGTTGGAAAATTCTTGAGAATGTTACCTAACCACACTTATAAGCAAATGGAACAAGTATTGGGAAATTAAATCTTAATTTTAAATCACAGATATAATACATCAGAAAATTAATAAATACATATATACACATATATAAATGTTGCTTCAAGTAACATTATACCTCCATTGTTGGATCAGGTACGACTGAACATTGAAGCATTCAGCTAGGCCTATAACTGCTCTGACTCTTTTGGCTTCTTCCTCAATGAATGTTATAACGTATTTCGCAGCGATTTCCAAATCCTGCCAAAGCAATTCTTCCTCAGCAGGACCTAAAACTGTAAAACAAAACGTACACGAATAAGTTATATTCTTAAGACTTCTTACTTGTATTAAACCAGACTTGCATACATTCATTTTCTACTGGCATTGCATCTAAGGCATGTCCGCCTTCTGGTTCTTCGTCATTCACACCGCTAATATATCCTTCGTCTTCGTTGAACCTGTAGATTAAAATTTTCAACACCATGCTCTATTTAATAGGTATGTAGCGAATACATAGATACTGGAGATCAGCATGATACCGCTTACATGTTGTAGGTACTTAGCACAGTAGCCAAAAGTACCACTTTGTATTTGGTATTTGAAAGTTGGGGTTTGAGTAATGGGTATCTCTATCGCACAATTCTCATTCAACTTCTCATAGGCATCTCAAGCATTGCTGAGATTGAAAATTTTGGGGATCAAGTATTGAGAGATGAAGGCAAAGCCATGTATGTACTTGGTGCAGTGGAGATGATACCAGTTTTGATTTGATATCGCTTGTAGGCGGGGAGGCCTGCCATCTGACACTCTTCTACACCTCTCATTGCACGTATCATCAGCATGTTATTGTCCGCCCAATATATCTTGAGACGTCCGCCTAATGCATAAAGTAGGCAAAAAGCGTTACACTCAGGGATTCTCAATTTGGGTTTGAATGAAAAAATTAGATTACTTTTTAACGCAGTGTTATTTTTATAATGTTTGGTGGCCAATTATTTCTTGATTGTACACTACATTGCGAAACCCTGTAGTGCATTTTGCCTACTCCGGCTTTCAGGCGGACGTCTCAAGATATATTGGGCGGACAATAGCATCTCCAGTATCAGTAGTGTAGGCATTGTAGGCGATGTAGATCAAAGTATCGCAGAAGAAGTACCTATTGCTCTGGAGGTATTCATAATTACTAAAATATAGCTGTAATCGCCATACCTGCTACAGCTACACTCGTTTTATTGACTACCCAGCGGCACTATACTCATCTCTAGAAGGTACATATCATGCAGTAGAAAATCACAAATGATTTGGTTTTATCCACAAACCATTATATAATATGGTATACAAATGAGTTGACAACCTGGGATACGCCATTGTTCGGCATCGCAATGATCAATGATAGTTCCTTGGTACATGTGATGGAAAATTAAAACTGATGTTGCCAGTTCTGTGCAGGGCACATAAGTGGCATCATGCTCTTATCTAATACACTGTATAAACTTGAATTGAAATAAAAGCTCACCATGAATCAAACCACATATCGTAACGACGAAGATGAACTCTTTCAATTCTCTCCAAACTTCTTAGATGCATAATCAGCCTACTGGTGAAAATTTGAGGATTCATTGTTTAGTTATTGTTTGATAATGGTGAATAAACCAAAAAAATTAAACGACAAGTGAAAATTTTAACGCCAACAAGTACATAGAATTCATGAATAGAAATGGAGTAGGTACTTATGTGTAGTACTACATACAAACATAGTTGCTGAACTCTGGCGGATTTTTTTGTAAAAAAAAAATAAATAAATAATAATAATAATAATAATAAAAAAGTTAAAATTAAGCTCTGGATTCCATTTATTTTTGGGTTTGAAAACTAGTATACCCAATTCTAAATGTGACATGTTAACCTTTCAGATTTTTAGGGTTCCCTGCCCCTGGAGGCCGTGGAACCCTATTAAAATCACGTTTTCTTCTTAATTTCCGTCTTCGGATATTTATTTTTATAGATCGTTATTGGTTAAGTTTCAATGACATCAAGCTGCATCGTGTCAATAAACCAATCAGGAGAAAGGAAGAAATTATGGAAGTTCTGAGTTCAATTTTTTTGTGTGGAGCATTATTTTACTTCTTTAGACTTCAATTCGAAATTTCTTTCCTCAAAATTTTAAAATAATATAAGGCGACAGCTAATTTTGAATTTTTTTTTCAACAAAAAATGTTTTCAAGCTTTAGGACGGATTGAAGCATACTTCAGTAATTGTTTTATGTTTATCAAGTTTTTTTTCTATCCGAATTAAATCAGTAACAGGAAATATAAAAGTAGGACAGTAGGAGAAAAGGGATCCGATGCGACGTAATTTTTTTTTAGTACCTATGCTTAGTAAATTTTCTCAGTCCACATTTCAAGTTCAATGGTACAGTAAATCAAAATTTTAATTTTCCAAAAAATTCCAGGAACCCTATTGCCAGGTCGCCTGCGACCCTGCTTGTTTTGTTCTTGAAAGTTTTCAATTGTCCAACTACAATTCAACCATTTAACCTTTGCCATCAAAATTTAGGGAGTAAGTAAATAAATTTGTGTTGGAACTTTGAATATAAGTATACCATTGTTTTTTCTTGATTCTACTATAAGCGGATAATTTTCAGCACTTGTCAGCCTATAATTATCAAATTACTCGACTCAAACAAATTTGGGTGTTGAAAAATTTGTTGCTAATTACAAAAACTCGAGTACTAAAAACTCAGGACCATAATTTTTCAAGTATTGAAATTTCTTGAAGCTATCAAAATATTGTTTCATGATTTTTTTGTTCTTCAGCCATTTCTTTTTTGGCATAGAATGGATTGAAGATCTCTTCACAATGGAATTAACTAAAAATGAAACCCAAATATTTCGTTTCATACCAATATATTTACAGACAAAAAAAAACTGAACAGAAACGCAAACATAGATCAAACATGATATGAAAGAAAACAAAGTCAAATTTAAATGAAATAGAAGAAACAAAACCAAAAAATCAAGTACAAAATAAACAGAAAGCTAACAAAACAATGTTGTAAAATTAAAACAGGCGGATAAACATAACAGAAAAAAATATGCTACAAATAATTAAATTAAAAGACACAATTGAAAAAATATATGAAATATTATTCTACAAAAAAAAAAAGTTTTAATTTAACTGGGAATGAAATCATGTAAAGATATGAATTTGAATTTTCCAAAAAATAAAAAAAAAGTATTGAAACCAAGTTTATTAAGTCGAGGAAAAAGCTAAACTGAATAAATTCAAGTTGCAAATAGCAAAATTAAATCAATATGATTGCATAAAGTGTAGATTTTCAGAGTTAGGTATTTTGAAAAAAAAAACAGAACAAAACAAAAAACCAAAATAGAATAAAAGGTATGAATTTTGCTAGTTCCCCCTCTATGTACTTTTTTGGAATCTGAGGAAAGAGTATAAAAAAATTCAATTTCCACAGAATTTGTTGAACCCAAGTGAAGTATTAAAGATAGAAAAATTGTATGACATTTTAAATGTAGAACCAATTTTAGACAGAGTTGGAAAATTCTTGAGAATGTTACCTAACCACACTTATAAGCAAATGGAACAAGTATTGGGAAATTAAATCTTAATTTTAAATCACAGATATAATACATCAGAAAATTAATAAATACATATATACACATATATAAATGTTGCTTCAAGTAACATTATACCTCCATTGTTGGATCAGGTACGACTGAACATTGAAGCATTCAGCTAGGCCTATAACTGCTCTGACTCTTTTGGCTTCTTCCTCAATGAATGTTATAACGTATTTCGCAGCGATTTCCAAATCCTGCCAAAGCAATTCTTCCTCAGCAGGACCTAAAACTGTAAAACAAAACGTACACGAATAAGTTATATTCTTAAGACTTCTTACTTGTATTAAACCAGACTTGCATACATTCATTTTCTACTGGCATTGCATCTAAGGCATGTCCGCCTTCTGGTTCTTCGTCATTCACACCGCTAATATATCCTTCGTCTTCGTTGAACCTGTAGATTAAAAAAAAATTTTCAACACCATGCTCTATTTAATAGGTATGTAGCGAATACATAGATACTGGAGATCAGCATGATACCGCTTACATGTTGTAGGTACTTAGCACAGTAGCCAAAAGTACCACTTTGTATTTGGTATTTGAAAGTTGGGGTTTGAGTAATGGGTATCTCTATCGCACAATTCTCATTCAACTTCTCATAGGCATCTCAAGCATTGCTGAGATTGAAAATTTTGGGGATCAAGTATTGAGAGATGAAGGCAAAGCCATGTATGTACTTGGTGCAGTGGAGATGATACCAGTTTTGATTTGATATCGCTTGTAGGCGGGGAGGCCTGCCATCTGACACTCTTCTACACCTCTCATTGCACGTATCATCAGCATGTTATTGTCCGCCCAATATATCTTGAGACGTCCGCCTAATGCATAAAGTAGGCAAAAAGCGTTACACTCAGGGATTCTCAATTTGGGTTTGAATGAAAAAAATTAGATTACTTTTTAACGCAGTGTTATTTTTATAATGTTTGGTGGCCAATTATTTCTTGATTGTACACTACATTGCGAAACCCTGTAGTGCATTTTGCCTACTCCGGCTTTCAGGCGGACGTCTCAAGATATATTGGGCGGACAATAGCATCTCCAGTATCAGTAGTGTAGGCATTGTAGGCGATGTAGATCAAAGTATCGCAGAAGAAGTACCTATTGCTCTGGGGGTATTCATAATTACTAAAATGTAGCTGTAATCGCCATACCTGCTACAGCTACACTCGTTTCATTGACTACCCAGCGGCACTATACTCATCTCTAGAAGGTACATATCATGCGGTAGAAAATCACAAATGATTTGGTTTTATCCACAAACCATTATATAATATGGTATACAAATGAGTTGACTACCTGGGATACGCCATTGTTCGGCATCGCAATGATCAATGATAGTTCCTTGGTACATGTGATGGAAAATTAAAACTGATGTTGCCAGTTCTGTGCAGGGCACATAAGTGGCATCATGCTCTTATCTAATACACTGTATAAACTTGAATTGAAATAAAAGCTCACCATGAATCAAACCACATATCATAACGACAAAGATAAACTCTTTCAATTCTCTCCAAACTTCTTAGATGCATAATCAGCCTACTGGTGAAAATTTGAGGATTCATTGTTTAGTTATTGTTTGATAATGGTGAATAAACCAAAAAATTAAACGACAAGTGAAAATTTTAACACCAACAAGTACATAGAATTCATGAATAGAAATGGAGTAGGTACTTATGTGTAGTACTACATACAAACATAGTTGCTGAACTCTGGCGGATTTTTTGTAAAAAAAAATAAATAATAATAATAATAATAATAATAATAATAATAGAAAAGTTAAAATTAAGCTCTGGATTCCATTTATTTTTGGGTTTGAAAACTAGTATACCCAATTCTAAATGTGACATGTTAACCTTTCAGATTTTTAGGGTTCCCTGCCCCTGGAGGCCGTGGAACCCTATTAAAATCACGTTTTCTTCTTAATTTCCGTCTTCGGATATTTATTTTTTATAGATCGTTATTGGTTAAGTTTCAATGACATCAAGCTGCATCGTGTCAATAAACCAATCAGGAGAAAGGAAGAAATTATGGAAGTTCTGAGTTCAATTTTTTTGTGTGGAGCATTATTTTACTTCTTTAGACTTCAATTCAAATTTCTTTCCTCAAAATTTTAAAATAATATAAGGCGACAGCTAATTTTGAATTTTTTTCAACAAAAAATGTTTTCAAGCTTTAGGACGGATTGAAGCATACTTCAGTAATTGTTTTATGTTTATCAAGTTTTTTTCTATCCGAATTAAATCAGTAACAGGAAATATAAAAGTAGGACAGTAGGAGAAAAGGGATCCGATGCGACGTAATTTTTTTAGTACCTATGCTTAGTAAATTTTCTCAGTCCACATTTCAAGTTCAATGGTACAGTAAATCAAAATTTTAATTTTCCAAAAAATTCCAGGAACCCTATTGCCAGGTCGCCTGCGACCCTGCTTGTTTTGTTCTTGAAAGTTTTCAATTGTCCAACTACAATTCAACCATTTAACCTTTGCCATCAAAATTTAGGGAGTAAGTAAATAAATTTGTGTTGGAACTTTGAATATAAGTATACCATTGTTTTTCTTGATTCTACTATAAGCGGATAATTTTCAGCACTTGTCAGCCTATAATTATCAAATTACTCGACTCAAACAAATTTGGGTGTTGAAAAATTTGTTGCTAATTACAAAAACTCGAGTACTAAAAACTCAGGACCATAATTTTTCAAGTATTGAAATTTCTTGAAGCTATCAAAATATTGTTTCATGATTTTTTTGTTCTTCAGCCATTTCTTTTTTGGCATAGAATGGATTGAAGATCTCTTCACAATGGAATTAACTAAAAATGAAACCCAAATATTTCGTTTCATACCAATATATTTACAGACAAAAAAAACTGAACAGAAACGCAAACATAGATCAAACATGATATGAAAGAAAACAAAGTCAAATTTAAATGAAATAGAAGAAACAAAACCAAAAAATCAAGTACAAAATAAACAGAAAGCTAACAAAACAATGTTGTAAAATTAAAACAGGCGGATAAACATAACAGAAAAAATATGCTACAAATAATTAAATTAAAAGACACAATTGAAAAAATATATGAAATATTATTCTACAAAAAAAAGTTTTAATTTAACTGGGAATGAAATCATGTAAAGATATGAATTTGAATTTTCCAAAAAATAAAAAAAGTATTGAAACCAAGTTTATTAAGTCGAGGAAAAAGCTAAACTGAATAAATTCAAGTTGCAAATAGCAAAATTAAATCAATATGATTGCATAAAGTGTAGATTTTCAGAGTTAGGTATTTTGAAAAAAACAAAACAAAACAAAAAACCAAAATAGAATAAAAGGTATGAATTTTGCTAGTTCCCCTCTATGTACTTTTTTGGAATCTGAGGAAAGAGTATAAAAAATTCAATTTCCACAGAATTTGTTGAACCCAAGTGAAGTATTAAAGATAGAAAAATTGTATGACATTTTAAATGTAGAACCAATTTTAGACAGAGTTGGAAAATTCTTGAGAATGTTACCTAACCACACTTATAAGCAAATGGAACAAGTATTGGGAAATTAAATCTTAATTTTAAATCACAGATATAATACATCAGAAAATTAATAAATACATATATACACATATATAAATGTTGCTTCAAGTAACATTATACCTCCATTGTTGGATCAGGTACGACTGAACATTGAAGCATTCAGCTAGGCCTATAACTGCTCTGACTCTTTTGGCTTCTTCCTCAATGAATGTTATAACGTATTTCGCAGCGATTTCCAAATCCTGCCAAAGCAATTCTTCCTCAGCAGGACCTAAAACTGTAAAACAAAACGTACACGAATAAGTTATATTCTTAAGACTTCTTACTTGTATTAAACCAGACTTGCATACATTCATTTTCTACTGGCATTGCATCTAAGGCATGTCCGCCTTCTGGTTCTTCGTCATTCACACCGCTAATATATCCTTCGTCTTCGTTGAACCTGTAGATTAAAAAAAATTTTCAACACCATGCTCTATTTAATAGGTATGTAGCGAATACATAGATACTGGAGATCAGCATGATACCGCTTACATGTTGTAGGTACTTAGCACAGTAGCCAAAAGTACCACTTTGTATTTGGTATTTGAAAGTTGGGGTTTGAGTAATGGGTATCTCTATCGCACAATTCTCATTCAACTTCTCATAGGCATCTCAAGCATTGCTGAGATTGAAAATTTTGGGGATCAAGTATTGAGAGATGAAGGCAAAGCCATGTATGTACTTGGTGCAGTGGAGATGATACCAGTTTTGATTTGATATCGCTTGTAGGCGGGGAGGCCTGCCATCTGACACTCTTCTACACCTCTCATTGCACGTATCATCAGCATGTTATTGTCCGCCCAATATATCTTGAGACGTCCGCCTAATGCATAAAGTAGGCAAAAAGCGTTACACTCAGGGATTCTCAATTTGGGTTTGAATGAAAAAAATTAGATTACTTTTTAACGCAGTGTTATTTTTATAATGTTTGGTGGCCAATTATTTCTTGATTGTACACTACATTGCGAAACCCTGTAGTGCATTTTGCCTACTCCGGCTTTCAGGCGGACGTCTCAAGATATATTGGGCGGACAATAGCATCTCCAGTATCAGTAGTGTAGGCATTGTAGGCGATGTAGATCAAAGTATCGCAGAAGAAGTACCTATTGCTCTGGAGGTATTCATAATTACTAAAATGTAGCTGTAATCGCCATACCTGCTACAGCTACACTCGTTTCATTGACTACCCAGCGGCACTATACTCATCTCTAGAAGGTACATATCATGCAGTAGAAAATCACAAATGATTTGGTTTTATCCACAAACCATTATATAATATGGTATACAAATGAGTTGACTACCTGGGATACGCCATTGTTCGGCATCGCAATGATCAATGATAGTTCCTTGGTACATGTGATGGAAAATTAAAACTGATGTTGCCAGTTCTGTGCAGGGCACATAAGTGGCATCATGCTCTTATCTAATACACTGTATAAACTTGAATTGAAATAAAAGCTCACCATGAATCAAACCACATATCGTAACGACGAAGATGAACTCTTTCAATTCTCTCCAAACTTCTTAGATGCATAATCAGCCTACTGGTGAAAATTTGAGGATTCATTGTTTAGTTATTGTTTGATAATGGTGAATAAACCAAAAAAATTAAACGACAAGTGAAAATTTTAACGCCAACAAGTACATAGAATTCATGAATAGAAATGGAGTAGGTACTTATGTGTAGTACTACATACAAACATAGTTGCTGAACTCTGGCGGATTTTTTTGTAAAAAAAAAATAAATAAATAATAATAATAATAATAATAAAAAAGTTAAAATTAAGCTCTGGATTCCATTTATTTTTGGGTTTGAAAACTAGTATACCCAATTCTAAATGTGACATGTTAACCTTTCAGATTTTTAGGGTTCCCTGCCCCTGGAGGCCGTGGAACCCTATTAAAATCACGTTTTCTTCTTAATTTCCGTCTTCGGATATTTATTTTTTTATAGATCGTTATTGGTTAAGTTTCAATGACATCAAGCTGCATCGTGTCAATAAACCAATCAGGAGAAAGGAAGAAATTATGGAAGTTCTGAGTTCAATTTTTTTGTGTGGAGCATTATTTTACTTCTTTAGACTTCAATTCGAAATTTCTTTCCTCAAAATTTTAAAATAATATAAGGCGACAGCTAATTTTGAATTTTTTTTTCAACAAAAAATGTTTTCAAGCTTTAGGACGGATTGAAGCATACTTCAGTAATTGTTTTATGTTTATCAAGTTTTTTTTCTATCCGAATTAAATCAGTAACAGGAAATATAAAAGTAGGACAGTAGGAGAAAAGGGATCCGATGCGACGTAATTTTTTTTTAGTACCTATGCTTAGTAAATTTTCTCAGTCCACATTTCAAGTTCAATGGTACAGTAAATCAAAATTTTAATTTTCCAAAAAATTCCAGGAACCCTATTGCCAGGTCGCCTGCGACCCTGCTTGTTTTGTTCTTGAAAGTTTTCAATTGTCCAACTACAATTCAACCATTTAACCTTTGCCATCAAAATTTAGGGAGTAAGTAAATAAATTTGTGTTGGAACTTTGAATATAAGTATACCATTGTTTTTTCTTGATTCTACTATAAGCGGATAATTTTCAGCACTTGTCAGCCTATAATTATCAAATTACTCGACTCAAACAAATTTGGGTGTTGAAAAATTTGTTGCTAATTACAAAAACTCGAGTACTAAAAACTCAGGACCATAATTTTTCAAGTATTGAAATTTCTTGAAGCTATCAAAATATTGTTTCATGATTTTTTTGTTCTTCAGCCATTTCTTTTTTGGCATAGAATGGATTGAAGATCTCTTCACAATGGAATTAACTAAAAATGAAACCCAAATATTTCGTTTCATACCAATATATTTACAGACAAAAAAAAACTGAACAGAAACGCAAACATAGATCAAACATGATATGAAAGAAAACAAAGTCAAATTTAAATGAAATAGAAGAAACAAAACCAAAAAATCAAGTACAAAATAAACAGAAAGCTAACAAAACAATGTTGTAAAATTAAAACAGGCGGATAAACATAACAGAAAAAAATATGCTACAAATAATTAAATTAAAAGACACAATTGAAAAAATATATGAAATATTATTCTACAAAAAAAAAAATTTTTAATTTAAATGGGAATGAAAACATGTAAATCTATGAATTTGAATTTTCCAAAAAATAAAAAAAAAGTATTGAAACCAAGTTTATTAAGTCGAGGAAAAAGCTAAACTGAATAAATTCAAGTTGCAAATAGCAAAATTAAATCAATATGATTGCATAAAGTGTAGATTTTCAGAGTTAGGTATTTTGAAAAAAAAAAACAGAACAAAACAAAAAACCAAAATAGAATAAAAGGTATGAATTTTGCTAGTTCCCCCTCTATGTACTTTTTTGGAATCTGAGGAAAGAGTATAAAAAAATTCAATTTCCACAGAATTTGTTGAACCCAAGTGAAGTATTAAAGATAGAAAAATTGTATGACATTTTAAATGTAGAACCAATTTTAGACAGAGTTGGAAAATTCTTGAGAATGTTACCTAACCACACTTATAAGCAAATGGAACAAGTATTGGGAAATTAAATCTTAATTTTAAATCACAGATATAATACATCAGAAAATTAATAAATACATATATACACATATATAAATGTTGCTTCAAGTAACATTATACCTCCATTGTTGGATCAGGTACGACTGAACATTGAAGCATTCAGCTAGGCCTATAACTGCTCTGACTCTTTTGGCTTCTTCCTCAATGAATGTTATAACGTATTTCGCAGCGATTTCCAAATCCTGCCAAAGCAATTCTTCCTCAGCAGGACCTAAAACTGTAAAACAAAACGTACACGAATAAGTTATATTCTTAAGACTTCTTACTTGTATTAAACCAGACTTGCATACATTCATTTTCTACTGGCATTGCATCTAAGGCATGTCCGCCTTCTGGTTCTTCGTCATTCACACCGCTAATATATCCTTCGTCTTCGTTGAACCTGTAGATTAAAAAAAATTTTCAACACCATGCTCTATTTAATAGGTATGTAGCGAATACATAGATACTGGAGATCAGCATGATACCGCTTACATGTTGTAGGTACTTAGCACAGTAGCCAAAAGTACCACTTTGTATTTGGTATTTGAAAGTTGGGGTTTGAGTAATGGGTATCTCTATCGCACAATTCTCATTCAACTTCTCATAGGCATCTCAAGCATTGCTGAGATTGAAAATTTTGGGGATCAAGTATTGAGAGATGAAGGCAAAGCCATGTATGTACTTGGTGCAGTGGAGATGATACCAGTTTTGATTTGATATCGCTTGTAGGCGGGGAGGCCTGCCATCTGACACTCTTCTACACCTCTCATTGCACGTATCATCAGCATGTTATTGTCCGCCCAATATATCTTGAGACGTCCGCCTAATGCATAAAGTAGGCAAAAAGCGTTACACTCAGGGATTCTCAATTTGGGTTTGAATGAAAAAAATTAGATTACTTTTTAACGCAGTGTTATTTTTATAATGTTTGGTGGCCAATTATTTCTTGATTGTACACTACATTGCGAAACCCTGTAGTGCATTTTGCCTACTCCGGCTTTCAGGCGGACGTCTCAAGATATATTGGGCGGACAATAGCATCTCCAGTATCAGTAGTGTAGGCATTGTAGGCGATGTAGATCAAAGTATCGCAGAAGAAGTACCTATTGCTCTGGGGGTATTCATAATTACTAAAATGTAGCTGTAATCGCCATACCTGCTACAGCTACACTCGTTTCATTGACTACCCAGCGGCACTATACTCATCTCTAGAAGGTACATATCATGCGGTAGAAAATCACAAATGATTTGGTTTTATCCACAAACCATTATATAATATGGTATACAAATGAGTTGACTACCTGGGATACGCCATTGTTCGGCATCGCAATGATCAATGATAGTTCCTTGGTACATGTGATGGAAAATTAAAACTGATGTTGCCAGTTCTGTGCAGGGCACATAAGTGGCATCATGCTCTTATCTAATACACTGTATAAACTTGAATTGAAATAAAAGCTCACCATGAATCAAACCACATATCATAACGACAAAGATAAACTCTTTCAATTCTCTCCAAACTTCTTAGATGCATAATCAGCCTACTGGTGAAAATTTGAGGATTCATTGTTTAGTTATTGTTTGATAATGGTGAATAAACCAAAAAAATTAAACGACAAGTGAAAATTTTAACACCAACAAGTACATAGAATTCATGAATAGAAATGGAGTAGGTACTTATGTGTAGTACTACATACAAACATAGTTGCTGAACTCTGGCGGATTTTTTTGTAAAAAAAAAAATAAATAATAATAATAATAATAATAATAATAAAGTTAAAATTAAGCTCTGGATTCCATTTATTTTTGGGTTTGAAAACTAGTATACCCAATTCTAAATGTGACATGTTAACCTTTCCGATTTTTAGGGTTCCCTGCCCCTGGAGGCCGTGGAACCCTATTAAAATCACGTTTTCTTCTTAATTTCCGTCTTCGGATATTTATTTTTTTATAGATCGTTATTGGTTAAGTTTCAATGACATCAAGCTGCATCGTGTCAATAAACCAATCAGGAGAAAGGAAGAAATTATGGAAGTTCTGAGTTCAATTTTTTTGTGTGGAGCATTATTTTACTTCTTTAGACTTCAATTCGAAATTTCTTTCCTCAAAATTTTAAAATAATATAAGGCGACAGCTAATTTTGAATTTTTTTTTCAACAAAAAATGTTTTCAAGCTTTAGGACGGATTGAAGCATACTTCAGTAATTGTTTTATGTTTATCAAGTTTTTTTTCTATCCGAATTAAATCAGTAACAGGAAATATAAAAGTAGGACAGTAGGAGAAAAGGGATCCGATGCGACGTAATTTTTTTTTAGTACCTATGCTTAGTAAATTTTCTCAGTCCACATTTCAAGTTCAATGGTACAGTAAATCAAAATTTTAATTTTCCAAAAAATTCCAGGAACCCTATTGCCAGGTCGCCTGCGACCCTGCTTGTTTTGTTCTTGAAAGTTTTCAATTGTCCAACTACAATTCAACCATTTAACCTTTGCCATCAAAATTTAGGGAGTAAGTAAATAAATTTGTGTTGGAACTTTGAATATAAGTATACCATTGTTTTTTCTTGATTCTACTATAAGCGGATAATTTTCAGCACTTGTCAGCCTATAATTATCAAATTACTCGACTCAAACAAATTTGGGTGTTGAAAAATTTGTTGCTAATTACAAAAACTCGAGTACTAAAAACTCAGGACCATAATTTTTCAAGTATTGAAATTTCTTGAAGCTATCAAAATATTGTTTCATGATTTTTTTGTTCTTCAGCCATTTCT
Organism: Pseudococcus jackbeardsleyi; assembly: GCA_038380155.1. NCBI lineage: Eukaryota > Metazoa > Arthropoda > Insecta > Hemiptera > Pseudococcidae > Pseudococcus > Pseudococcus jackbeardsleyi. The sequence goes on from JAZDXF010000146.1 coordinate 33,086, forward strand.
TTTTGGCATAGAATGGATTGAAGATCTCTTCACAATGGAATTAACTAAAAATGAAACCCAAATATTTCGTTTCATACCAATATATTTACAGACAAAAAAAAAACTGAACAGAAACGCAAACATAGATCAAACATGATATGAAAGAAAACAAAGTCAAATTTAAATGAAATAGAAGAAACAAAACCAAAAAATCAAGTACAAAATAAACAGAAAGCTAACAAAACAATGTTGTAAAATTAAAACAGGCGGATAAACATAACAGAAAAAAATATGCTACAAATAATTAAATTAAAAGACACAATTGAAAAAATATATGAAATATTATTCTACAAAAAAAGTTTTAATTTAACTGGGAATGAAATCATGTAAAGATATGAATTTGAATTTTCCAAAAAATAAAAAAAGTATTGAAACCAAGTTTATTAAGTCGAGGAAAAAGCTAAACTGAATAAATTCAAGTTGCAAATAGCAAAATTAAATCAATATGATTGCATAAAGTGTAGATTTTCAGAGTTAGGTATTTTGAAAAAAAAAAAAAAAAAACAAAAAACCAAAATAGAATAAAAGGTATGAATTTTGCTAGTTCCCCTCTATGTACTTTTTTGGAATCTGAGGAAAGAGTATAAAAAATTCAATTTCCACAGAATTTGTTGAACCCAAGTGAAGTATTAAAGATAGAAAAATTGTATGACATTTTAAATGTAGAACCAATTTTAGACAGAGTTGGAAAATTCTTGAGAATGTTACCTAACCACACTTATAAGCAAATGGAACAAGTATTGGGAAATTAAATCTTAATTTTAAATCACAGATATAATACATCAGAAAATTAATAAATACATATATACACATATATAAATGTTGCTTCAAGTAACATTATACCTCCATTGTTGGATCAGGTACGACTGAACATTGAAGCATTCAGCTAGGCCTATAACTGCTCTGACTCTTTTGGCTTCTTCCTCAATGATTGTTATAACGTATTTCGCAGCGATTTCCAAATCCTGCCAAAGCAATTCTTCCTCAGCAGGACCTAAAACTGTAAAACAAAACGTACACGAATAAGTTATATTCTTAAGACTTCTTACTTGTATTAAACCAGACTTGCATACATTCATTTTCTACTGGCATTGCATCTAAGGCATGTCCGCCTTCTGGTTCTTCGTCATTCACACCGCTAATATATCCTTCGTCTTCGTTGAACCTGTAGATTAAAAAAAAATTTTCAACACCATGCTCTATTTAATAGGTATGTAGCGAATACATAGATACTGGAGATCAGCATGATACCGCTTACATGTTGTAGGTACTTAGCACAGTAGCCAAAAGTACCACTTTGTATTTGGTATTTGAAAGTTGGGGTTTGAGTAATGGGTATCTCTATCGCACAATTCTCATTCAACTTCTCATAGGCATCTCAAGCATTGCTGAGATTGAAAATTTTGGGGATCAAGTATTGAGAGATGAAGGCAAAGCCATGTATGTACTTGGTGCAGTGGAGATGATACCAGTTTTGATTTGATATCGCTTGTAGGCGGGGAGGCCTGCCATCTGACACTCTTCTACACCTCTCATTGCACGTATCATCAGCATGTTATTGTCCGCCCAATATATCTTGAGACGTCCGCCTAATGCATAAAGTAGGCAAAAAGCGTTACACTCAGGGATTCTCAATTTGGGTTTGAATGAAAAAAATTAGATTACTTTTTAACGCAGTGTTATTTTTATAATGTTTGGTGGCCAATTATTTCTTGATTGTACACTACATTGCGAAACCCTGTAGTGCATTTTGCCTACTCCGGCTTTCAGGCGGACGTCTCAAGATATATTGGGCGGACAATAGCATCTCCAGTATCAGTAGTGTAGGCATTGTAGGCGATGTAGATCAAAGTATCGCAGAAGAAGTACCTATTGCTCTGGAGGTATTCATAATTACTAAAATGTAGCTGTAATCGCCATACCTGCTACAGCTACACTCGTTTCATTGACTACCCAGCGGCACTATACTCATCTCTAGAAGGTACATATCATGCGGTAGAAAATCACAAATGATTTGGTTTTATCCACAAACCATTATATAATATGGTATACAAATGAGTTGACTACCTGGGATACGCCATTGTTCGGCATCGCAATGATCAATGATAGTTCCTTGGTACATGTGATGGAAAATTAAAACTGATGTTGCCAGTTCTGTGCAGGGCACATAAGTGGCATCATGCTCTTATCTAATACACTGTATAAACTTGAATTGAAATAAAAGCTCACCATGAATCAAACCACATATCGTAACGACGAAGATGAACTCTTTCAATTCTCTCCAAACTTCTTAGATGCATAATCAGCCTACTGGTGAAAATTTGAGGATTCATTGTTTAGTTATTGTTTGATAATGGTGAATAAACCAAAAAAATTAAACGACAAGTGAAAATTTTAACGCCAACAAGTACATAGAATTCATGAATAGAAATGGAGTAGGTACTTATGTGTAGTACTACATACAAACATAGTTGCTGAACTCTGGCGGATTTTTTTGTAAAAAAAAAATAAATAAATAATAATAATAATAATAATAAAAAAGTTAAAATTAAGCTCTGGATTCCATTTATTTTTGGGTTTGAAAACTAGTATACCCAATTCTAAATGTGACATGTTAACCTTTCCGATTTTTAGGGTTCCCTGCCCCTGGAGGCCGTGGAACCCTATTAAAATCACGTTTTCTTCTTAATTTCCGTCTTCGGATATTTATTTTTTTATAGATCGTTATTGGTTAAGTTTCAATGACATCAAGCTGCATCGTGTCAATAAACCAATCAGGAGAAAGGAAGAAATTATGGAAGTTCTGAGTTCAATTTTTTGTGTGGAGCATTATTTTACTTCTTTAGACTTCAATTCGAAATTTCTTTCCTCAAAATTTTAAAATAATATAAGGCGACAGCTAATTTTGAATTTTTTTTTCAACAAAAAATGTTTTCAAGCTTTAGGACGGATTGAAGCATACTTCAGTAATTGTTTTATGTTTATCAAGTTTTTTTCTATCCGAATTAAATCAGTAACAGGAAATATAAAAAGTAGGACAGTAGGAGAAAAGGGATCCGATGCGACGTAATTTTTTTTTAGTACCTATGCTTAGTAAATTTTCTCAGTCCACATTTCAAGTTCAATGGTACAGTAAATCAAAATTTTAATTTTCCAAAAAATTCCAGGAACCCTATTGCCAGGTCGCCTGCGACCCTGCTTGTTTTGTTCTTGAAAGTTTTCAATTGTCCAACTACAATTCAACCATTTAACCTTTGCCATCAAAATTTAGGGAGTAAGTAAATAAATTTGTGTTGGAACTTTGAATATAAGTATACCATTGTTTTTTCTTGATTCTACTATAAGCGGATAATTTTCAGCACTTGTCAGCCTATAATTATCAAATTACTCGACTCAAACAAATTTGGGTGTTGAAAAATTTGTTGCTAATTACAAAAACTCGAGTACTAAAAACTCAGGACCATAATTTTTCAAGTATTGAAATTTCTTGAAGCTATCAAAATATTGTTTCATGATTTTTTTGTTCTTCAGCCATTTCTTTTTTGGCATAGAATGGATTGAAGATCTCTTCACAATGGAATTAACTAAAAATGAAACCCAAATATTTCGTTTCATACCAATATATTTACAGACAAAAAAAAAAACTGAACAGAAACGCAAACATAGATCAAACATGATATGAAAGAAAACAAAGTCAAATTTAAATGAAATAGAAGAAACAAAACCAAAAAATCAAGTACAAAATAAACAGAAAGCTAACAAAACAATGTTGTAAAATTAAAACAGGCGGATAAACATAACAGAAAAAAATATGCTACAAATAATTAAATTAAAAGACACAATTGAAAAAATATATGAAATATTATTCTACAAAAAAAAAAAGTTTTAATTTAACTGGGAATGAAATCATGTAAAGATATGAATTTGAATTTTCCAAAAAATAAAAAAAAAGTATTGAAACCAAGTTTATTAAGTCGAGGAAAAAGCTAAACTGAATAAATTCAAGTTGCAAATAGCAAAATTAAATCAATATGATTGCATAAAGTGTAGATTTTCAGAGTTAGGTATTTTGAAAAAAAAACAAAACAAAACAAAAAACCAAAATAGAATAAAAGGTATGAATTTTGCTAGTTCCCCCTCTATGTACTTTTTTGGAATCTGAGGAAAGAGTATAAAAAAATTCAATTTCCACAGAATTTGTTGAACCCAAGTGAAGTATTAAAGATAGAAAAATTGTATGACATTTTAAATGTAGAACCAATTTTAGACAGAGTTGGAAAATTCTTGAGAATGTTACCTAACCACACTTATAAGCAAATGGAACAAGTATTGGGAAATTAAATCTTAATTTTAAATCACAGATATAATACATCAGAAAATTAATAAATACATATATACACATATATAAATGTTGCTTCAAGTAACATTATACCTCCATTGTTGGATCAGGTACGACTGAACATTGAAGCATTCAGCTAGGCCTATAACTGCTCTGACTCTTTTGGCTTCTTCCTCAATGAATGTTATAACGTATTTCGCAGCGATTTCCAAATCCTGCCAAAGCAATTCTTCCTCAGCAGGACCTAAAACTGTAAAACAAAACGTACACGAATAAGTTATATTCTTAAGACTTCTTACTTGTATTAAACCAGACTTGCATACATTCATTTTCTACTGGCATTGCATCTAAGGCATGTCCGCCTTCTGGTTCTTCGTCATTCACACCGCTAATATATCCTTCGTCTTCGTTGAACCTGTAGATTAAAAAAATTTTCAACACCATGCTCTATTTAATAGGTATGTAGCGAATACATAGATACTGGAGATCAGCATGATACCGCTTACATGTTGTAGGTACTTAGCACAGTAGCCAAAAGTACCACTTTGTATTTGGTATTTGAAAGTTGGGGTTTGAGTAATGGGTATCTCTATCGCACAATTCTCATTCAACTTCTCATAGGCATCTCAAGCATTGCTGAGATTGAAAATTTTGGGGATCAAGTATTGAGAGATGAAGGCAAAGCCATGTATGTACTTGGTGCAGTGGAGATGATACCAGTTTTGATTTGATATCGCTTGTAGGCGGGGAGGCCTGCCATCTGACACTCTTCTACACCTCTCATTGCACGTATCATCAGCATGTTATTGTCCGCCCAATATATCTTGAGACGTCCGCCTAATGCATAAAGTAGGCAAAAAGCGTTACACTCAGGGATTCTCAATTTGGGTTTGAATGAAAAAAAATTAGATTACTTTTTAACGCAGTGTTATTTTTATAATGTTTGGTGGCCAATTATTTCTTGATTGTACACTACATTGCGAAACCCTGTAGTGCATTTTGCCTACTCCGGCTTTCAGGCGGACGTCTCAAGATATATTGGGCGGACAATAGCATCTCCAGTATCAGTAGTGTAGGCATTGTAGGCGATGTAGATCAAAGTATCGCAGAAGAAGTACCTATTGCTCTGGAGGTATTCATAATTACTAAAATGTAGCTGTAATCGCCATACCTGCTACAGCTACACTCGTTTTATTGACTACCCAGCGGCACTATACTCATCTCTAGAAGGTACATATCATGCAGTAGAAAATCACAAATGATTTGGTTTTATCCACAAACCATTATATAATATGGTATACAAATGAGTTGACTACCTGGGATACGCCATTGTTCGGCATCGCAATGATCAATGATAGTTCCTTGGTACATGTGATGGAAAATTAAAACTGATGTTGCCAGTTCTGTGCAGGGCACATAAGTGGCATCATGCTCTTATCTAATACACTGTATAAACTTGAATTGAAATAAAAGCTCACCATGAATCAAACCACATATCGTAACGACGAAGATAAACTCTTTCAATTCTCTCCAAACTTCTTAGATGCATAATCAGCCTACTGGTGAAAATTTGAGGATTCATTGTTTAGTTATTGTTTGATAATGGTGAATAAACCAAAAAAATTAAACGACAAGTGAAAATTTTAACACCAACAAGTACATAGAATTCATGAATAGAAATGGAGTAGGTACTTATGTATAGTACTACATACAAACATAGTTGCTGAACTCTGGCGGATTTTTTTGTAAAAAAAAAATAAATAATAATAATAATAATAATAATAATAAAAAAGTTAAAATTAAGCTCTGGATTCCATTTATTTTTGGGTTTGAAAACTAGTATACCCAATTCTAAATGTGACATGTTAACCTTTCAGATTTTTAGGGTTCCCTGCCCCTGGAGGCCATGGAACCCTATTAAAATCACGTTTTCTTCTTAATTTCCGTCTTCGGATATTTATTTTTTTATAGATCGTTATTGGTTAAGTTTCAATGACATCAAGCTGCATCGTGTCAATAAACCAATCAGGAGAAAGGAAGAAATTATGGAAGTTCTGAGTTCAATTTTTTTGTGTGGAGCATTATTTTACTTCTTTAGACTTCAATTCGAAATTTCTTTCCTCAAAATTTTAAAATAATATAAGGCGACAGCTAATTTTGAATTTTTTTTTCAACAAAAAATGTTTTCAAGCTTTAGGACGGATTGAAGCATACTTCAGTAATTGTTTTATGTTTATCAAGTTTTTTTTCTATCCGAATTAAATCAGTAACAGGAAATATAAAAGTAGGACAGTAGGAGAAAAGGGATCCGATGCGACGTAATTTTTTTTTAGTACCTATGCTTAGTAAATTTTCTCAGTCCACATTTCAAGTTCAATGGTACAGTAAATCAAAATTTTAATTTTCCAAAAAATTCCAGGAACCCTATTGCCAGGTCGCCTGCGACCCTGCTTGTTTTGTTCTTGAAAGTTTTCAATTGTCCAACTACAATTCAACCATTTAACCTTTGCCATCAAAATTTAGGGAGTAAGTAAATAAATTTGTGTTGGAACTTTGAATATAAGTATACCATTGTTTTTTCTTGATTCTACTATAAGCGGATAATTTTCAGCACTTGTCAGCCTATAATTATCAAATTACTCGACTCAAACAAATTTGGGTGTTGAAAAATTTGTTGCTAATTACAAAAACTCGAGTACTAAAAACTCAGGACCATAATTTTTCAAGTATTGAAATTTCTTGAAGCTATCAAAATATTGTTTCATGATTTTTTTGTTCTTCAGCCATTTCTTTTTGGCATAGAATGGATTGAAGATCTCTTCACAATGGAATTAACTAAAAATGAAACCCAAATATTTAGTTTCATAACAATATATTTACAGACAAAATAAAACTTAAAATAAACGCAAACATAGATCAAACATGATATGAAAGAAAACAAAGTCAAATTTAAATGAAATAGAAGAAACAAAACCAAAAAATCAAGTACAAAATAAACAGAAAGCTAACAAAACAATGTTGTAAAATTAAAACAGGCGGATAAACATAACAGAAAAAAATATGCTACAAATAATTAAATTAAAAGACACAATTGAAAAAATATATGAAATATTATTCTACAAAAAAAAAAGTTTTAATTTAACTGGGAATGAAATCATGTAAAGATATGAATTTGAATTTTCCAAAAAATAAAAAAAAAGTATTGAAACCAAGTTTATTAAGTCGAGGAAAAAGCTAAACTGAATAAATTCAAGTTGCAAATAGCAAAATTAAATCAATATGATTGCATAAAGTGTAGATTTTCAGAGTTAGGTATTTTTAAAAAAAAACAAAACAAAACAAAAAACCAAAATAGAATAAAAGGTATGAATTTTGCTAGTTCCCCCTCTATGTACTTTTTTGGAATCTGAGGAAAGAGTATAAAAAAATTCAATTTCCACAGAATTTGTTGAACCCAAGTGAAGTATTAAAGATAGAAAAATTGTATGACATTTTAAATGTAGAACCAATTTTAGACAGAGTTGGAAAATTCTTGAGAATGTTACCTAACCACACTTATAAGCAAATGGAACAAGTATTGGGAAATTAAATCTTAATTTTAAATCACAGATATAATACATCAGAAAATTAATAAATACATATATACACATATATAAATGTTGCTTCAAGTAACATTATACCTCCATTGTTGGATCAGGTACGACTGAACATTGAAGCATTCAGCTAGGCCTATAACTGCTCTGACTCTTTTGGCTTCTTCCTCAATGAATGTTATAACGTATTTCGCAGCGATTTCCAAATCCTGCCAAAGCAATTCTTCCTCAGCAGGACCTAAAACTGTAAAACAAAACGTACACGAATAAGTTATATTCTTAAGACTTCTTACTTGTATTAAACCAGACTTGCATACATTCATTTTCTACTGGCATTGCATCTAAGGCATGTCCGCCTTCTGGTTCTTCGTCATTCACACCGCTAATATATCCTTCGTCTTCGTTGAACCTGTAGATTAAAAAAAATTTTCAACACCATGCTCTATTTAATAGGTATGTAGCGAATACATAGATACTGGAGATCAGCATGATACCGCTTACATGTTGTAGGTACTTAGCACAGTAGCCAAAAGTACCACTTTGTATTTGGTATTTGAAAGTTGGGGTTTGAGTAATGGGTATCTCTATCGCACAATTCTCATTCAACTTCTCATAGGCATCTCAAGCATTGCTGAGATTGAAAATTTTGGGGATCAAGTATTGAGAGATGAAGGCAAAGCCATGTATGTACTTGGTGCAGTGGAGATGATACCAGTTTTGATTTGATATCGCTTGTAGGCGGGGAGGCCTGCCATCTGACACTCTTCTACACCTCTCATTGCACGTATCATCAGCATGTTATTGTCCGCCCAATATATCTTGAGACGTCCGCCTAATGCATAAAGTAGGCAAAAAGCGTTACACTCAGGGATTCTCAATTTGGGTTTGAATGAAAAAAATTAGATTACTTTTTAACGCAGTGTTATTTTTATAATGTTTGGTGGCCAATTATTTCTTGATTGTACACTACATTGCGAAACCCTGTAGTGCATTTTGCCTACTCCGGCTTTCAGGCGGACGTCTCAAGATATATTGGGCGGACAATAGCATCTCCAGTATCAGTAGTGTAGGCATTGTAGGCGATGTAGATCAAAGTATCGCAGAAGAAGTACCTATTGCTCTGGGGGTATTCATAATTACTAAAATGTAGCTGTAATCGCCATACCTGCTACAGCTACACTCGTTTCATTGACTACCCAGCGGCACTATACTCATCTCTAGAAGGTACATATCATGCGGTAGAAAATCACAAATGATTTGGTTTTATCCACAAACCATTATATAATATGGTATACAAATGAGTTGACTACCTGGGATACGCCATTGTTCGGCATCGCAATGATCAATGATAGTTCCTTGGTACATGTGATGGAAAATTAAAACTGATGTTGCCAGTTCTGTGCAGGGCACATAAGTGGCATCATGCTCTTATCTAATACACTGTATAAACTTGAATTGAAATAAAAGCTCACCATGAATCAAACCACATATCATAACGACAAAGATAAACTCTTTCAATTCTCTCCAAACTTCTTAGATGCATAATCAGCCTACTGGTGAAAATTTGAGGATTCATTGTTTAGTTATTGTTTGATAATGGTGAATAAACCAAAAAAATTAAACGACAAGTGAAAATTTTAACACCAACAAGTACATAGAATTCATGAATAGAAATGGAGTAGGTACTTATGTGTAGTACTACATACAAACATAGTTGCTGAACTCTGGCGGATTTTTTTGTAAAAAAAAAAATAAATAATAATAATAATAATAATAATAATAATAATAGAAAAGTTAAAATTAAGCTCTGGATTCCATTTATTTTTGGGTTTGAAAACTAGTATACCCAATTCTAAATGTGACATGTTAACCTTTCCGATTTTTAGGGTTCCCTGCCCCTGGAGGCCGTGGAACCCTATTAAAATCACGTTTTCTTCTTAATTTCCGTCTTCGGATATTTATTTTTTTATAGATCGTTATTGGTTAAGTTTCAATGACATCAAGCTGCATCGTGTCAATAAACCAATCAGGAGAAAGGAAGAAATTATGGAAGTTCTGAGTTCAATTTTTTTGTGTGGAGCATTATTTTACTTCTTTAGACTTCAATTCTAAATTTCTTTCCTCAAAATTTTAAAATAATATAAGGCGACAGCTAATTTTGAATTTTTTTTTCAACAAAAAATGTTTTCAAGCTTTAGGACGGATTGAAGCATACTTCAGTAATTGTTTTATGTTTATCAAGTTTTTTTTCTATCCGAATTAAATCAGTAACAGGAAATATAAAAGTAGGACAGTAGGAGAAAAGGGATCCGATGCGACGTAATTTTTTTTTAGTACCTATGCTTAGTAAATTTTCTCAGTCCACATTTCAAGTTCAATGGTACAGTAAATCAAAATTTTAATTTTCCAAAAAATTCCAGGAACCCTATTGCCAGGTCGCCTGCGACCCTGCTTGTTTTGTTCTTGAAAGTTTTCAATTGTCCAACTACAATTCAACCATTTAACCTTTGCCATCAAAATTTAGGGAGTAAGTAAATAAATTTGTGTTGGAACTTTGAATATAAGTATACCATTGTTTTTCTTGATTCTACTATAAGCGGATAATTTTCAGCACTTGTCAGCCTATAATTATCAAATTACTCGACTCAAACAAATTTGGGTGTTGAAAAATTTGTTGCTAATTACAAAAACTCGAGTACTAAAAACTCAGGACCATAATTTTTCAAGTATTGAAATTTCTTGAAGCTATCAAAATATTGTTTCATGATTTTTTTGTTCTTCAGCCATTTCTTTTTTGGCATAGAATGGATTGAAGATCTCTTCACAATGGAATTAACTAAAAATGAAACCCAAATATTTCGTTTCATACCAATATATTTACAGACAAAAAAAAACTGAACAGAAACGCAAACATAGATCAAACATGATATGAAAGAAAACAAAGTCAAATTTAAATGAAATAGAAGAAACAAAACCAAAAAATCAAGTACAAAATAAACAGAAAGCTAACAAAACAATGTTGTAAAAATAAAACAGGCGGATAAACATAACAGAAAAAAATATGCTACAAATAATTAAATTAAAAGACACAATTGAAAAAATATATGAAATATTATTCTACAAAAAAAAAAGTTTTAATTTAACTGGGAATGAAATCATGTAAAGCTATGAATTTGAATTTTCCAAAAAATAAAAAAAAGTATTGAAACCAAGTTTATTAAGTCGAGGAAAAAGCTAAACTGAATAAATTCAAGTTGCAAATAGCAAAATTAAATCAATATGATTGCATAAAGTGTAGATTTTCAGAGTTAGGTATTTTGAAAAAAAAACAGAACAAAACAAAAAACCAAAATAGAATAAAAGGTATGAATTTTGCTAGTTCCCCCTCTATGTACTTTTTTGGAATCTGAGGAAAGAGTATAAAAAAATTCAATTTCCACAGAATTTGTTGAACCCAAGTGAAGTATTAAAGATAGAAAAATTGTATGACATTTTAAATGTAGAACCAATTTTAGACAGAGTTGGAAAATTCTTGAGAATGTTACCTAACCACACTTATAAGCAAATGGAACAAGTATTGGGAAATTAAATCTTAATTTTAAATCACAGATATAATACATCAGAAAATTAATAAATACATATATACACATATATAAATGTTGCTTCAAGTAACATTATACCTCCATTGTTGGATCAGGTACGACTGAACATTGAAGCATTCAGCTAGGCCTATAACTGCTCTGACTCTTTTGGCTTCTTCCTCAATGAATGTTATAACGTATTTCGCAGCGATTTCCAAATCCTGCCAAAGCAATTCTTCCTCAGCAGGACCTAAAACTGTAAAACAAAACGTACACGAATAAGTTATATTCTTAAGACTTCTTACTTGTATTAAACCAGACTTGCATACATTCATTTTCTACTGGCATTGCATCTAAGGCATGTCCGCCTTCTGGTTCTTCGTCATTCACACCGCTAATATATCCTTCGTCTTCGTTGAACCTGTAGATTAAAAAAAATTTTCAACACCATGCTCTATTTAATAGGTATGTAGCGAATACATAGATACTGGAGATCAGCATGATACCGCTTACATGTTGTAGGTACTTAGCACAGTAGCCAAAAGTACCACTTTGTATTTGGTATTTGAAAGTTGGGGTTTGAGTAATGGGTATCTCTATCGCACAATTCTCATTCAACTTCTCATAGGCATCTCAAGCATTGCTGAGATTGAAAATTTTGGGGATCAAGTATTGAGAGATGAAGGCAAAGCCATGTATGTACTTGGTGCAGTGGAGATGATACCAGTTTTGATTTGATATCGCTTGTAGGCGGGGAGGCCTGCCATCTGACACTCTTCTACACCTCTCATTGCACGTATCATCAGCATGTTATTGTCCGCCCAATATATCTTGAGACGTCCGCCTAATGCATAAAGTAGGCAAAAAGCGTTACACTCAGGGATTCTCAATTTGGGTTTGAATGAAAAAAATTAGATTACTTTTTAACGCAGTGTTATTTTTATAATGTTTGGTGGCCAATTATTTCTTGATTGTACACTACATTGCGAAACCCTGTAGTGCATTTTGCCTACTCCGGCTTTCAGGCGGACGTCTCAAGATATATTGGGCGGACAATAGCATCTCCAGTATCAGTAGTGTAGGCATTGTAGGCGATGTAGATCAAAGTATCGCAGAAGAAGTACCTATTGCTCTGGAGGTATTCATAATTACTAAAATGTAGCTGTAATCGCCATACCTGCTACAGCTACACTCGTTTCATTGACTACCCAGCGGCACTATACTCATCTCTAGAAGGTACATATCATGCGGTAGAAAATCACAAATGATTTGGTTTTATCCACAAACCATTATATAATATGGTATACAAATGAGTTGACTACCTGGGATACGCCATTGTTCGGCATCGCAATGATCAATGATAGTTCCTTGGTACATGTGATGGAAAATTAAAACTGATGTTGCCAGTTCTGTGCAGGGCACATAAGTGGCATCATGCTCTTATCTAATACACTGTATAAACTTGAATTGAAATAAAAGCTCACCATGAATCAAACCACATATCGTAACGACGAAGATGAACTCTTTCAATTCTCTCCAAACTTCTTAGATGCATAATCAGCCTACTGGTGAAAATTTGAGGATTCATTGTTTAGTTATTGTTTGATAATGGTGAATAAACCAAAAAAATTAAACGACAAGTGAAAATTTTAACGCCAACAAGTACATAGAATTCATGAATAGAAATGGAGTAGGTACTTATGTGTAGTACTACATACAAACATAGTTGCTGAACTCTGGCGGATTTTTTTGTAAAAAAAAATAAATAAATAATAATAATAATAATAATAAAAAAGTTAAAATTAAGCTCTGGATTCCATTTATTTTTGGGTTTGAAAACTAGTATACCCAATTCTAAATGTGACATGTTAACCTTTCCGATTTTTAGGGTTCCCTGCCCCTGGAGGCCGTGGAACCCTATTAAAATCACGTTTTCTTCTTAATTTCCGTCTTCGGATATTTATTTTTATAGATCGTTATTGGTTAAGTTTCAATGACATCAAGCTGCATCGTGTCAATAAACCAATCAGGAGAAAGGAAGAAATTATGGAAGTTCTGAGTTCAATTTTTTTGTGTGGAGCATTATTTTACTTCTTTAGACTTCAATTCGAAATTTCTTTCCTCAAAATTTTAAAATAATATAAGGCGACAGCTAATTTTGAATTTTTTTTTCAACAAAAAATGTTTTCAAGCTTTAGGACGGATTGAAGCATACTTCAGTAATTGTTTTATGTTTATCAAGTTTTTTTCTATCCGAATTAAATCAGTAACAGGAAATATAAAAGTAGGACAGTAGGAGAAAAGGGATCCGATGCGACGTAATTTTTTTAGTACCTATGCTTAGTAAATTTTCTCAGTCCACATTTCAAGTTCAATGGTACAGTAAATCAAAATTTTAATTTTCCAAAAAATTCCAGGAACCCTATTGCCAGGTCGCCTGCGACCCTGCTTGTTTTGTTCTTGAAAGTTTTCAATTGTCCAACTACAATTCAACCATTTAACCTTTGCCATCAAAATTTAGGGAGTAAGTAAATAAATTTGTGTTGGAACTTTGAATATAAGTATACCATTGTTTTTTCTTGATTCTACTATAAGCGGATAATTTTCAGCACTTGTCAGCCTATAATTATCAAATTACTCGACTCAAACAAATTTGGGTGTTGAAAAATTTGTTGCTAATTACAAAAACTCGAGTACTAAAAACTCAGGACCATAATTTTTCAAGTATTGAAATTTCTTGAAGCTATCAAAATATTGTTTCATGATTTTTTTGTTCTTCAGCCATTTCTTTTTTGGCATAGAATGGATTGAAGATCTCTTCACAATGGAATTAACTAAAAATGAAACCCAAATATTTCGTTTCATACCAATATATTTACAGACAAAAAAAAAACTGAACAGAAACGCAAACATAGATCAAACATAATATGAAAGAAAACAAAGTCAAATTTAAATGAAATAGAAGAAACAAAACCAAAAATCAAGTACAAAATAAACAGAAAGCTAACAAAACAATGTTGTAAAATTAAAACAGGCGGATAAACATAACAGAAAAAATATGCTACAAATAATTAAATTAAAAGACACAATTGAAAAAATATATGAAATATTATTCTACAAAAAAAAGTTTTAATTTAACTGGGAATGAAATCATGTAAAGATATGAATTTGAATTTTCCAAAAAATAAAAAAAGTATTGAAACCAAGTTTATTAAGTCGAGGAAAAAGCTAAACTGAATAAATTCAAGTTGCAAATAGCAAAATTAAATCAATATGATTGCATAAAGTGTAGATTTTCAGAGTTAGGTATTTTGAAAAAAAAAAAAACAAAAAAAAAAACAAAAATAGAATAAAAGGTATGAATTTTGCTATTTCCCCCTCGATTTACTTTTATTGAATCTGAGGAAATAGTATAAAAAATTCAATTTCCACAGAATTTGTTGAACCCAAGTGAAGTATTAAAGATAGAAAAATTGTATGACATTTTAAATGTAGAACCAATTTTAGACAGAGTTGGAAAATTCTTGAGAATGTTACCTAACCACACTTATAAGCAAATGGAACAAGTATTGGGAAATTAAATCTTAATTTTAAATCACAGATATAATACATCAGAAAATTAATAAATACATATATACACATATATAAATGTTGCTTCAAGTAACATTATACCTCCATTGTTGGATCAGGTACGACTGAACATTGAAGCATTCAGCTAGGCCTATAACTGCTCTGACTCTTTTGGCTTCTTCCTCAATGAATGTTATAACGTATTTCGCAGCGATTTCCAAATCCTGCCAAAGCAATTCTTCCTCAGCAGGACCTAAAACTGTAAAACAAAACGTACACGAATAAGTTATATTCTTAAGACTTCTTACTTGTATTAAACCAGACTTGCATACATTCATTTTCTACTGGCATTGCATCTAAGGCATGTCCGCCTTCTGGTTCTTCGTCATTCACACCGCTAATATATCCTTCGTCTTCGTTGAACCTGTAGATTAAAAAAAAATTTTCAACACCATGCTCTATTTAATAGGTATGTAGCGAATACATAGATACTGGAGATCAGCATGATACCGCTTACATGTTGTAGGTACTTAGCACAGTAGCCAAAAGTACCACTTTGTATTTGGTATTTGAAAGTTGGGGTTTGAGTAATGGGTATCTCTATCGCACAATTCTCATTCAACTTCTCATAGGCATCTCAAGCATTGCTGAGATTGAAAATTTTGGGGATCAAGTATTGAGAGATGAAGGCAAAGCCATGTATGTACTTGGTGCAGTGGAGATGATACCAGTTTTGATTTGATATCGCTTGTAGGCGGGGAGGCCTGCCATCTGACACTCTTCTACACCTCTCATTGCACGTATCATCAGCATGTTATTGTCCGCCCAATATATCTTGAGACGTCCGCCTAATGCATAAAGTAGGCAAAAAGCGTTACACTCAGGGATTCTCAATTTGGGTTTGAATGAAAAAAATTAGATTACTTTTTAACGCAGTGTTATTTTTATAATGTTTGGTGGCCAATTATTTCTTGATTGTACACTACATTGCGAAACCCTGTAGTGCATTTTGCCTACTCCGGCTTTCAGGCGGACGTCTCAAGATATATTGGGCGGACAATAGCATCTCCAGTATCAGTAGTGTAGGCATTGTAGGCGATGTAGATCAAAGTATCGCAGAAGAAGTACCTATTGCTCTGGAGGTATTCATAATTACTAAAATGTAGCTGTAATCGCCATACCTGCTACAGCTACACTCGTTTCATTGACTACCCAGCGGCACTATACTCATCTCTAGAAGGTACATATCATGCAGTAGAAAATCACAAATGATTTGGTTTTATCCACAAACCATTATATAATATGGTATACAAATGAGTTGACTACCTGGGATACGCCATTGTTCGGCATCGCAATGATCAATGATAGTTCCTTGGTACATGTGATGGAAAATTAAAACTGATGTTGCCAGTTCTGTGCAGGGCACATAAGTGGCATCATGCTCTTATCTAATACACTGTATAAACTTGAATTGAAATAAAAGCTCACCATGAATCAAACCACATATCATAACGACAAAGATAAACTCTTTCAATTCTCTCCAAACTTCTTAGATGCATAATCAGCCTACTGGTGAAAATTTGAGGATTCATTGTTTAGTTATTGTTTGATAATGGTGAATAAACCAAAAAAATTAAACGACAAGTGAAAATTTTAACACCAACAAGTACATAGAATTCATGAATAGAAATGGAGTAGGTACTTATGTGTAGTACTACATACAAACATAGTTGCTGAACTCTGGCGGATTTTTTTGTAAAAAAAAAATAAATAAATAATAATAATAATAATAATAAAAAAGTTAAAATTAAGCTCTGGATTCCATTTATTTTTGGGTTTGAAAACTAGTATACCCAATTCTAAATGTGACATGTTAACCTTTCAGATTTTTAGGGTTCCCTGCCCCTGGAGGCCGTGGAACCCTATTAAAATCACGTTTTCTTCTTAATTTCCGTCTTCGGATATTTATTTTTTTATAGATCGTTATTGGTTAAGTTTCAATGACATCAAGCTGCATCGTGTCAATAAACCAATCAGGAGAAAGGAAGAAATTATGGAAGTTCTGAGTTCAATTTTTTTGTGTGGAGCATTATTTTACTTCTTTAGACTTCAATTCGAAATTTCTTTCCTCAAAATTTTAAAATAATATAAGGCGACAGCTAATTTTGAATTTTTTTTTCAACAAAAAATGTTTTCAAGCTTTAGGACGGATTGAAGCATACTTCAGTAATTGTTTTATGTTTATCAAGTTTTTTTTCTATCCGAATTAAATCAGTAACAGGAAATATAAAAGTAGGACAGTAGGAGAAAAGGGATCCGATGCGACGTAATTTTTTTTTAGTACCTATGCTTAGTAAATTTTCTCAGTCCACATTTCAAGTTCAATGGTACAGTAAATCAAAATTTTAATTTTCCAAAAAATTCCAGGAACCCTATTGCCAGGTCGCCTGCGACCCTGCTTGTTTTGTTCTTGAAAGTTTTCAATTGTCCAACTACAATTCAACCATTTAACCTTTGCCATCAAAATTTAGGGAGTAAGTAAATAAATTTGTGTTGGAACTTTGAATATAAGTATACCATTGTTTTTTCTTGATTCTACTATAAGCGGATAATTTTCAGCACTTGTCAGCCTATAATTATCAAATTACTCGACTCAAACAAATTTGGGTGTTGAAAAATTTGTTGCTAATTACAAAAACTCGAGTACTAAAAACTCAGGACCATAATTTTTCAAGTATTGAAATTTCTTGAAGCTATCAAAATATTGTTTCATGATTTTTTGTTCTTCAGCCATTTCTTTTTGGCATAGAATGGATTGAAGATCTCTTCACAATGGAATTAACTAAAAATGAAACCCAAATATTTCGTTTCATACCAATATATTTACAGACAAAAAAAAAACTGAACAGAAACGCAAACATAGATCAAACATGATATGAAAGAAAACAAAGTCAAATTTAAATGAAATAGAAGAAACAAAACCAAAAAATCAAGTACAAAATAAACAGAAAGCTAACAAAACAATGTTGTAAAATTAAAACAGGCTGATAAACATAACAGAAAAAAATATGCTACAAATAATTAAATTAAAAGACACAATTGAAAAAATATATGAAATATTATTCTACAAAAAAAGTTTTAATTTAACTGGGAATGAAATCATGTAAAGATATGAATTTGAATTTTCCAAAAATAAAAAAAAGTATTGAAACCAAGTTTATTAAGTCGAGGAAAAAGCTAAACTGAATAAATTCAAGTTGCAAATAGCAAAATTAAATCAGTATGATTGCATAAAGTGTAGATTTTCAGAGTTAGGTATTTTGAAAAAAAAAAAAACAAAACAAAAAACCCAAATAGAATAAAAGGTATGAATTTTGCTAGTTCCCCCTCTATTTACTTGTTTGGACTCTGAGGACACGGTATAAAAAATTCAATTTCCACAGAATTTGTTGAACCCAAGTGAAGTATTAAAGATAGAAAAATTGTATGACATTTTAAATGTAGAACCAATTTTAGACAGAGTTGGAAAAATTCTTGAGAATGTTACCTAACCACACTTATAAGCAAATGGAACAAGTATTGGGAAATTAAATCTTAATTTTAAATCACAGATATAATACATCAGAAAATTAATAAATACATATATACACATATATAAATGTTGCTTCAAGTAACATTATACCTCCATTGTTGGATCAGGTACGACTGAACATTGAAGCATTCAGCTAGGCCTATAACTGCTCTGACTCTTTTGGCTTCTTCCTCAATGAATGTTATAACGTATTTCGCAGCGATTTCCAAATCCTGCCAAAGCAATTCTTCCTCAGCAGGACCTAAAACTGTAAAACAAAACGTACACGAATAAGTTATATTCTTAAGACTTCTTACTTGTATTAAACCAGACTTGCATACATTCATTTTCTACTGGCATTGCATCTAAGGCATGTCCGCCTTCTGGTTCTTCGTCATTCACACCGCTAATATATCCTTCGTCTTCGTTGAACCTGTAGATTAAAAAAATTTTCAACACCATGCTCTATTTAATAGGTATGTAGCGAATACATAGATACTGGAGATCAGCATGATACCGCTTACATGTTGTAGGTACTTAGCACAGTAGCCAAAAGTACCACTTTGTATTTGGTATTTGAAAGTTGGGGTTTGAGTAATGGGTATCTCTATCGCACAATTCTCATTCAACTTCTCATAGGCATCTCAAGCATTGCTGAGATTGAAAATTTTGGGGATCAAGTATTGAGAGATGAAGGCAAAGCCATGTATGTACTTGGTGCAGTGGAGATGATACCAGTTTTGATTTGATATCGCTTGTAGGCGGGGAGGCCTGCCATCTGACACTCTTCTACACCTCTCATTGCACGTATCATCAGCATGTTATTGTCCGCCCAATATATCTTGAGACGTCCGCCTAATGCATAAAGTAGGCAAAAAGCGTTACACTCAGGGATTCTCAATTTGGGTTTGAATGAAAAAAATTAGATTACTTTTTAACGCAGTGTTATTTTTATAATGTTTGGTGGCCAATTATTTCTTGATTGTACACTACATTGCGAAACCCTGTAGTGCATTTTGCCTACTCCGGCTTTCAGGCGGACGTCTCAAGATATATTGGGCGGACAATAGCATCTCCAGTATCAGTAGTGTAGGCATTGTAGGCGATGTAGATCAAAGTATCGCAGAAGAAGTACCTATTGCTCTGGAGGTATTCATAATTACTAAAATGTAGCTGTAATCGCCATACCTGCTACAGCTACACTCGTTTCATTGACTACCCAGCGGCACTATACTCATCTCTAGAAGGTACATATCATGCAGTAGAAAATCACAAATGATTTGGTTTTATCCACAAACCATTATATAATATGGTATACAAATGAGTTGACTACCTGGGATACGCCATTGTTCGGCATCGCAATGATCAATGATAGTTCCTTGGTACATGTGATGGAAAATTAAAACTGATGTTGCCAGTTCTGTGCAGGGCACATAAGTGGCATCATGCTCTTATCTAATACACTGTATAAACTTGAATTGAAATAAAAGCTCACCATGAATCAAACCACATATCATAACGACAAAGATAAACTCTTTCAATTCTCTCCAAACTTCTTAGATGCATAATCAGCCTACTGGTGAAAATTTGAGGATTCATTGTTTAGTTATTGTTTGATAATGGTGAATAAACCAAAAAATTAAACGACAAGTGAAAATTTTAACACCAACAAGTACATAGAATTCATGAATAGAAATGGAGTAGGTACTTATGTGTAGTACTACATACAAACATAGTTGCTGAACTCTGGCGGATTTTTTGTAAAAAAAATAAATAAATAATAATAATAATAATAATAAAAAAGTTAAAATTAAGCTCTGGATTCCATTTATTTTTGGGTTTGAAAACTAGTATACCCAATTCTAAATGTGACATGTTAACCTTTCAGATTTTTAGGGTTCCCTGCCCCTGGAGGCCGTGGAACCCTATTAAAATCACGTTTTCTTCTTAATTTCCGTCTTCGGATATTTATTTTTTATAGATCGTTATTGGTTAAGTTTCAATGACATCAAGCTGCATCGTGTCAATAAACCAATCAGGAGAAAGGAAGAAATTATGGAAGTTCTGAGTTCAATTTTTTTGTGTGGAGCATTATTTTACTTCTTTAGACTTCAATTCGAAATTTCTTTCCTCAAAATTTTAAAATAATATAAGGCGACAGCTAATTTTGAATTTTTTTTTCAACAAAAAATGTTTTCAAGCTTTAGGACGGATTGAAGCATACTTCAGTAATTGTTTTATGTTTATCAAGTTTTGTCTATCCGAATTAAATCAGTAACAGGAAATATAAAAGTAGGACAGTAGGAGAAAAGGGATCCGATGCGACGTAATTTTTTTTTAGTACCTATGCTTAGTAAATTTTCTCAGTCCACATTTCAAGTTCAATGGTACAGTAAATCAAAATTTTAATTTTCCAAAAATTTCAGCAACCCTGTTGCCAGGTCGCCTGCGACCCTGCTTGTTTTGTTCTTGAAAGTTTTCAATTGTCCAACTACAATTCAACCATTTAACCTTTGCCATCAAAATTTAGGGAGTAAGTAAATAAATTTGTGTTGGAACTTTGAATATAAGTATACCATTGTTTTTTCTTGATTCTACTATAAGCGGATAATTTTCAGCACTTGTCAGCCTATAATTATCAAATTACTCGACTCAAACAAATTTGGGTGTTGAAAAATTTGTTGCTAATTACAAAAACTCGAGTACTAAAAACTCAGGACCATAATTTTTCAAGTATTGAAATTTCTTGAAGCTATCAAAATATTGTTTCATGATTTTTTTGTTCTTCAGCCATTTCTTTTTTGGCATAGAATGGATTGAAGATCTCTTCACAATGGAATTAACTAAAAATGAAACCCAAATATTTCGTTTCATACCAATATATTTACAGACAAAAAAAAAACTGAACAGAAACGCAAACATAGATCAAACATGATATGAAAGAAAACAAAGTCAAATTTAAATGAAATAGAAGAAACAAAACCAAAAAATCAAGTACAAAATAAACAGAAAGCTAACAAAACAATGTTGTAAAATTAAAACAGGCGGATAAACATAACAGAAAAAAATATGCTACAAATAATTAAATTAAAAGACACAATTGAAAAAATATATGAAATATTATTCTACAAAAAAAAAAGTTTTAATTTAACTGGGAATGAAATCATGTAAAGATATGAATTTGAATTTTCCAAAAATTAAAAAAAAAGTATTGAAACCAAGTTTATTAAGTCGAGGAAAAAGCTAAACTGAATAAATTCAAGTTGCAAATAGCAAAATTAAATCAATATGATTGCATAAAGTGTAGATTTTCAGAGTTAGGTATTTTGAAAAAAAAACAAAACAAAACAAAAAACCAAAATAGAATAAAAGGTATGAATTTTGCTAGTTCCCCCTCTATGTACTTTTTTGGAATCTGAGGAAAGAGTATAAAAAAATTCAATTTCCACAGAATTTGTTGAACCCAAGTGAAGTATTAAAGATAGAAAAATTGTATGACATTTTAAATGTAGAACCAATTTTAGACAGAGTTGGAAAATTCTTGAGAATGTTACCTAACCACACTTATAAGCAAATGGAACAAGTATTGGGAAATTAAATCTTAATTTTAAATCACAGATATAATACATCAGAAAATTAATAAATACATATATACACATATATAAATGTTGCTTCAAGTAACATTATACCTCCATTGTTGGATCAGGTACGACTGAACATTGAAGCATTCAGCTAGGCCTATAACTGCTCTGACTCTTTTGGCTTCTTCCTCAATGAATGTTATAACGTATTTCGCAGCGATTTCCAAATCCTGCCAAAGCAATTCTTCCTCAGCAGGACCTAAAACTGTAAAACAAAACGTACACGAATAAGTTATATTCTTAAGACTTCTTACTTGTATTAAACCAGACTTGCATACATTCATTTTCTACTGGCATTGCATCTAAGGCATGTCCGCCTTCTGGTTCTTCGTCATTCACACCGCTAATATATCCTTCGTCTTCGTTGAACCTGTAGATTAAAAAAATTTTCAACACCATGCTCTATTTAATAGGTATGTAGCGAATACATAGATACTGGAGATCAGCATGATACCGCTTACATGTTGTAGGTACTTAGCACAGTAGCCAAAAGTACCACTTTGTATTTGGTATTTGAAAGTTGGGGTTTGAGTAATGGGTATCTCTATCGCACAATTCTCATTCAACTTCTCATAGGCATCTCAAGCATTGCTGAGATTGAAAATTTTGGGGATCAAGTATTGAGAGATGAAGGCAAAGCCATGTATGTACTTGGTGCAGTGGAGATGATACCAGTTTTGATTTGATATCGCTTGTAGGCGGGGAGGCCTGCCATCTGACACTCTTCTACACCTCTCATTGCACGTATCATCAGCATGTTATTGTCCGCCCAATATATCTTGAGACGTCCGCCTAATGCATAAAGTAGGCAAAAAGCGTTACACTCAGGGATTCTCAATTTGGGTTTGAATGAAAAAAATTAGATTACTTTTTAACGCAGTGTTATTTTTATAATGTTTGGTGGCCAATTATTTCTTGATTGTACACTACATTGCGAAACCCTGTAGTGCATTTTGCCTACTCCGGCTTTCAGGCGGACGTCTCAAGATATATTGGGCGGACAATAGCATCTCCAGTATCAGTAGTGTAGGCATTGTAGGCGATGTAGATCAAAGTATCGCAGAAGAAGTACCTATTGCTCTGGAGGTATTCATAATTACTAAAATGTAGCTGTAATCGCCATACCTGCTACAGCTACACTCGTTTTATTGACTACCCAGCGGCACTATACTCATCTCTAGAAGGTACATATCATGCAGTAGAAAATCACAAATGATTTGGTTTTATCCACAAACCATTATATAATATGGTATACAAATGAGTTGACTACCTGGGATACGCCATTGTTCGGCATCGCAATGATCAATGATAGTTCCTTGGTACATGTGATGGAAAATTAAAACTGATGTTGCCAGTTCTGTGCAGGGCACATAAGTGGCATCATGCTCTTATCTAATACACTGTATAAACTTGAATTGAAATAAAAGCTCACCATGAATCAAACCACATATCGTAACGACGAAGATGAACTCTTTCAATTCTCTCCAAACTTCTTAGATGCATAATCAGCCTACTGGTGAAAATTTGAGGATTCATTGTTTAGTTATTGTTTGATAATGGTGAATAAACCAAAAAATTAAACGACAAGTGAAAATTTTAACGCCAACAAGTACATAGAATTCATGAATAGAAATGGAGTAGGTACTTATGTGTAGTACTACATACAAACATAGTTGCTGAACTCTGGCGGATTTTTTGTAAAAAAAAAATAAAT
Source organism: Pseudococcus jackbeardsleyi (assembly GCA_038380155.1). Classification (NCBI taxonomy): domain Eukaryota; kingdom Metazoa; phylum Arthropoda; class Insecta; order Hemiptera; family Pseudococcidae; genus Pseudococcus; species Pseudococcus jackbeardsleyi. The sequence continues at coordinate 57,134 of JAZDXF010000146.1, forward strand.
AAATAATAATAATAATAATAATAAAAAAGTTAAAATTAAGCTCTGGATTCCATTTATTTTTGGGTTTGAAAACTAGTATACCCAATTCTAAATGTGACATGTTAACCTTTCAGATTTTTAGGGTTCCCTGCCCCTGGAGGCCGTGGAACCCTATTAAAATCACGTTTTCTTCTTAATTTCCGTCTTCGGATATTTATTTTTTTATAGATCGTTATTGGTTAAGTTTCAATGACATCAAGCTGCATCGTGTCAATAAACCAATCAGGAGAAAGGAAGAAATTATGGAAGTTCTGAGTTCAATTTTTTTGTGTGGAGCATTATTTTACTTCTTTAGACTTCAATTCGAAATTTCTTTCCTCAAAATTTTAAAATAATATAAGGCGACAGCTAATTTTGAATTTTTTTTTTCAACAAAAAATGTTTTCAAGCTTTAGGACGGATTGAAGCATACTTCAGTAATTGTTTTATGTTTATCAAGTTTTTTGTTTTATCCGAATTAAATCAGTAACAGGAAATATAAAAGTAGGACAGTAGGAGAAATAGGATCCGATGCGACGTAATTTTTTTTTAGTACCCATGCTTAGTAAATTTTCTCAGTCCACATTTCAAGTTCAATGGTACAGTAAATCAAAATTCTAATTTTCCGAAAAATTCCGGGAACCCTATTGCCAGGTCGCCTGCGACCCTGCTTGTTTTGTTCTTGAAAGTTTTCAATTGTCCAACTACAATTCAACCATTTAACCTTTGCCATCAAAATTTAGGGAGTACGTAAATAAATTTGTGTTGGAACTTTGAATTTAAGTATACCATTGTTTTTTCTTGATTCTACTATAAGCGGATAATTTTCAGCACTTGTCAGCCTATAATTATCAAATTACTCGACTCGAACAAATTTGGGTGTTGAAAAATTTGTTGCTAATTACAAAAACTTAAACTTAGGGTTTAAAACCGCTTGAAACCACCACCATTAAAAACCACCACAACCAGATTTATCGAAAATTTCAAGTGGTCATCACCACCCATTGAAACCACTTCAAAAATTTTGTGTAAAACAACCAAAAACCACCACAACGAACTGATTGCAAAGTATGAAATGAAAACAATCATTTAAAACAACCACATCAACTGAACATGTTTGATAATAATCAAAACTATAACAACCACGTCAGGTTTTTTTTAGAGTAAACCACCACCATAGCCGTTTCAGTGTATCAGAACCATAACCCAAACGATTAACAACCAGTTCACGAATTGGTTTTCAAGTGGTGGTTTTGAAGTTTATCTCCTATTTTTTAATCAAATTTTTAGTTTTTTTTTACCAATATTTTATGGTTCTATTTTAGATTTAAGCAAGTTTATACAAAATGTGGTTTTTAAAAAAATAACCTGCGGGTTTTTTTTTATTGATCGAAGCGTTTCAAGTTACTTCCTATTTTCCAGGAAATGGTCTTGGTATCTCATATTTTTTAATCAATTTCAAGTTCTTTACCATTCAATTAAGACCCCCTTCAGAAACCACAACCAACAACCACATGATTTCCAATTCTCAAAAACCACAACAACCACCACCAATTAAAACCGAAGCAGTTTTAAACCCTGCAAAAACTTGAATACTAAAAACTCAGGACCATAATTTTCCAAGTATTGAGATTTCTTGAAGCTATCAAAATATTGTTTCATGATTTTTTTGTTTTCTTCAGCTATTTCTTTTTCGACATAGAATGGATTGAAGATCTCTTTATAATGGAATTAACTAAAAATGAAACAAATATTTTGTTTCATACCAATATATTTACAGACAAAAAAAAATAAACAGAAACCCAAACATGATACGAAAGAAAACAAAGTCAAATTTAAATGAAATAGAAGAAACAAAACCAAAAAATCAAGTAAAAAATAAACAGAAAGTTAACAAAACAATGTTATAAAATTAAAACAAGGGGATAAACATAACAGAAAAATATATGCTACAAATAATTAAATTGAAAGACACAATTTAAAAAAATATGAAATATTATTTTACAAAAAAAATGTTTTAATTTAACTGGGAAAGGAATCATGTAAAGATATGAATTTGAATTTTCCTAAAAAAAAAAAAAAAAGTATTGAAGCCAAGTTTATTACGTCAATGATATAAGCAAAAAACAAATACACAGAAATGCCCGTAAAGTTTTTATTGTTGAACGAAATTCAAAACTTTTTACACCAATTAATAGGAAATTATAATATGGGTAAATGTTATGTAGACTCGCCATTTTCCTTAAAAATTTG